>JAQPPZ010006565.1:0-11752 GCA_028583015.1 Wollemia nobilis | reverse complement strand
AAAATCAAAATGTTAGAAAATCAAAAAAATTTCAAAAATTTTAGAAAAAAAAAATCAATGTTTTTTTTTTCAAAAATAAAACTCAATGTTTCTTCATACCCCTCACTTCAAACCCCTAACTTCATACCCCTTTTTTCATACCCCTAACTTCATACCCCTAAATTTATATCCCCTCACTTCATACCCCTCATTGATTGAATACCTATAAAAACCAATTCTTTAATCAATTAATGTCTCATACCCCTAACTTTAATCAATTAAGGTCTTAGAGTTTAGGGTTTAATAATTAGGGTTGAAGGTTTAGGTTTTAGGTTTTATAAGGTCTAGGGTTTAGGGTTTTAGGGTTTTAGGATTTAGGGTTTAGGGTTTTAGGGTTTATAGTTTAGGGTTTAGGGTTTATGGGTATGAAGTTAGGGGTATAAATTGAGGGGTATGAGACCTTAATTGATTAAAAAATGTTTTTTTTTTAATTTAATTTTTTTTAATTGTAAACTTTAATTAAAAAAAATATAGGAACTTTAAATTTTAATTTTATTTTTATTTTTTTTTCTTTTTTTCTTAGGAACTTTAAATTTTTAATTTTTTAACCTTAGAAAAAAAAAAAATTTTTTCAAAAAATTTAGAAAATCCAAAAAAAAAAAAAAATTCAAAAAAAAAAATCAATGTTTCCTCATACCCCTCACTTCACACCCCTAACTTCATACCATATTATTCATACCCTTAAATTCATACTCCTAACTTCATACCCCTTTCTTCATACCCCTCACTTCATACCCCTCACTAGTTGAATACTTACAAAAATTAATTCTTTAATCAATTAATGTCTCATACCCCTAACTTCATATCTCTAACTTCATACCTCTCACTTCAAACCCCTAACTAATTGAATACTTAAAAAAACCACTTCATTAATTAATTAATGTCTCATAACCCTAACTTCAAGGATTAAGGTTTAGGGTTCAGGGTTTAGTTAAAGAAGTGGTTTTTGTAAGTATTCAATTAGTTAGGGGTATGAAGTTAGGGGTATGATACATTAATTGATTAAAGTAGTTATTGTAAGTATTTAATTAGTTAGGAGTATGAAGTTAGGGGTATGAAGAAAGGGATATAAAGTGAATGAAGAAAGGGTTATGAAGTGAGGGGTATAAATAAATAGGTATGAAGTGAGAGGTATGAACAAAGTGACATGAGACATTAATTAATTAAAAAAGTGATTTTTGTAAGTATTCAATTACTTACATGTATGAAATGAGAGGTATTTAATGAGGGGTATGAAGAAAGGGGTATGAGTAAAAGGGCATGAAGTTAGGGATATGAAGAAAGGGGTATGAAGTAAAGGGTATGAAGTTAGGGATATGAAGAAAGGGGTATGAAGTGAATGAAGTTAGGGGTATAAAGTGAGGGGTGTGAGGCCTTAATTGATTAAATAAGTGGTTTTTATAAGTATTCAATTAGCTAGGGGTATGAAAAAATGGTATTAAGTGAGGTGTGTTAAGTAATGGGTATGAAGAAAAGGATATGAGACATTAATTAATTAAAGAAGTGTTTTTGTAAGTATTCAATTACTTAGGGGTATGAAGTGAGGGGTATAAAGAAAGAGGTATGAATAAATAGGTAAGAATAAAGGAGTATAAATTTAGGGGTATGAAGAAAGGGATATGAAGTGAGGGGTATGAAGAAAGGAATATGAGACATTAATTGATTAAAAAAGTGGTTTTTGTAAGTATTAAATTACTTAGGGGTATTAAGTGAGGGGTATTTAGTGAGGGGTATGAATAAAGAGGTATGAAGTTAGGGGTATGAATTTAGAGATATGAAGAAAGGGGTATGAATTGAATGAAGTTAGGGGTATGAAGTGAGGGGTATGAGATATTAATTGATTAAAGAAGTGGTTTTTGTAAGTATTCAAATAGTTAGAGGTATGAAGAAAGGGGTATGAAGTGAGGGGTATGAAAAAAGGGATATGAGATTTTAATTGATTAAAGAAGTGGTTTTTGTAAGTATTCAATTACTTAGGGGTATGAAGTGAGGGATATTTAGTGATGGGTATGAACAAAGAGGTATGAAGAAACGGGTATGAAGTTAGGGATATGAAGAAAGGGGTACAAATTTATGGGTATGAAGTTAGGGAGTATTAAGAAAGGGGTATGAAAAAAGGGGTATGAAGTTAGGGGTATGACAAAAGGGGTATGAAGAAAGAGGTATGAAGTGAGAGGTATGAAGAAAGGGGTGTGAAGTGAGGGTATGAAGTTAGGGGTATGAGACCTTAATTGATTAAATTTAGGGGTATTAAGAGAGGGATGTTAAGAGATGGGTATGAAGAAAGGGGTATGAATTGAGGAGTATGAAGTTAAGGGTATTAAGTGAGGGGTATGAAGTTAGGGGTATGAGACCTTAATTAATTAAAGAAGTATTTTTTTAATTATAAACTTTAATTTAAAAAAATTAGAAACTTTAAAATTTTAATTTTAACTTTAATTTTTTTTAGGAACTTTAAAATTTTAATTTTTTATACTTAGAAAAAAAATCAAAATGTTAAAAAATCATTTTTTTTTCAAAAACTTAAAAAAAAAAAAAAAATCAATGTTTTTTCAAAAAAAGTCAAAGTTTCTTCATACCCCTCTCTTCACACCCCTAACTTCATACCCCTTTCTTCATACCCCTAACTTCATATTCCCTCACTTCATACCCCTCACTGATTGAATACCTATAAAAACCAATTCTTTAATCAATTAATATCTCATACCCCTAACTTTAATCAATTAAGGTCTCAAGGTTTAGGGTTTAAGGATTAGGGTTTAGGTTTTAGGGTTTATAAGGTCTTGGATTTAGGGTTTTAGGGTTTTAGGATTTAGGGTTTAGGGTTTAGAGTTTAGGGTTTAGGGTTTAGGTTTTATGGGTATGAAGTTAGGGGTAGGAATTGAGTTGTATGAATTGAGGGGTAAGAAGTTAAGGGTATGAAGTGAGGGGTATGAAGTTAGGGGTATGAGATCTTAATTAAATAAAGAAGTGTTTTTTTTTTTTAATTTTAAACTTTAATTAAAAAAATTGGAACTTTAAAATTTTAATTTTAACTTTAATTTTTTTTGTTTTTTTAGGAACTTTAAAATTTTAATAAAAAAATCAAAACGTTAGAAAATCAAATTTTTCAAAAACTTTAGAAAATAAAAAAAAAAAATGTTTAAAAAAAAAAAAAATCAATGGTTATTCATACCCCTCATTTCACACCCCTAACTTCATACCTCTTTCTTCATACCCCTAATTTTTTGCTTTCTATTTGAAAAATTCAAATTTTATGGAAGACCCTCTCTCCTAGCCAGAGTTCTTGAAAGAGTTGCATGCAGACAAGGCACCAAAGTCAAACATGTTCCAATTATTTTGAAGTTATACAATTGTGATTTTTCCAAGAGTTTGCACTTGGGAAAAAAAGTTATTTCTTCCATGTTCGAAAAGTGGAGTAAGGATAGGCAACTTAAACATATTGCACAAGCCATCATCTATTGGAGGAATCACAAACCTCTCAGATCCTATCTTTGCAAGAATAAAATTTTGTAAAGGGATTTTTTTTCCATCTTGTTTATCATATTTTTTAATGCACCTTTGTAACAGGGTGGGTGTTTGTTTTTGGGGTTGAGCCTGGGAATATTTAATATGTATTTTTTACCATTTGGTCTATAAACCTATAGTTTGTATTTAATGTTTGGGAATAATGTTTTATCCCACATGCATTATTTTTTGGCTCCTCCCTAGAGTTAGGATTATAAAAAGAGGATATTATACCCCTATAAGACTCACACTCCGCTGTTGAGACCCAAAAGGTCGAATGCGTTCGGATTTTTTTAGTTGTATAATTCCTTTTTTCGGAATAAAAATTCTTTTTCAGCATTTTTTTTCCTTCCTAACTCATTATTTTTATTTTTCTCTAAAAACACCATTAAAAAACATTTTGTTGTGGTTATTATGCTCTTCACTTACCATGTAACACAATCTGGTGAACCATAAATACTCCAACACTAGTAGTATGCTCTTCACTTGTCGTGTAATACGATATGGTGAATCAAAAACTAGCACATGTTTTTTTAATAGAGTACTTCTATGCCATGTTTCCTTCTAAGCTAAGTCTCATAATTTATCAAATAAAAAATTATTAAAAATTAACTTGATCAACGTTACGAGAGTCTTGAGCCATTATCCCATATTTATTCCACAATGGCCCTCATGGTGGTATATAAAGCACAACACCCACATAGAGCTTTGCAAATCGGGAAGCAGGATTTTGGGTTAAATGCCCAAGTGGATGCATGTGAACCATGACCCAACCCCTCAAACGAGCAAATCATGGCCCAGCAATATGCTCCATCCTCTCCCATGGATCATTGCTCAATGGTGGTGAGTGTGGAATTTTCCCCATGTGTGGTTTCCATTGGCTATTTTCTCTCATGGGTCCCAAGTTAATTCTAGGGTCCATTATTCGCTCCTCCCGTACTACCCAGTCTCATAATTTATCAAATAAAAATTTATTAAAAATTAACTTGAGCAACGCTGCAAGAGTCTTGAGCCATTATCCCACATTTATTCCATAATGTCCGTCATGGTGGTATATAAAGCACAACACCCACATAGAGCTTTGCAAATCGGGAAGCAGACTTTTGGGTTAAATGCCTAAGTGGATGCACGTGAACCATGACCCAGCCCCTCAAATGAGTGAATCATGGCCCAAAAATATGCTCCATCCTCTCCCATGGGAGCATCGCTCAATGGTGGTGAGTGTGGAATTTCCCCATGTGTGGTTTCCATTGGTTGTTTTCTATCATCGACCCTAAGTTAATTCTAGGGTCCATTATTCGCTCCTCCCATATTGCCCAGTCTCATAATTTATCAAATAAAAAATGATATGAATAAAGAGGTATGAATTTAGGGGTATGAAGAAAGGAATATGAGATATTAATTAATTAAAGGGGTTTGGAGTTTTTTTCTTTTTTTCATAGGAACTTTAAAATGTTAGAAAATCAATTTAGTTTTAAAAGCTTTAGAAAATCCAAAAAAATCAATGTTTTTTTTCAAAAAAATAGATCAATATTTCTTCATACCCCTAACTTCATACCCCTTTCCTGATACCCCTCACTAATTAAAAACTTACAAAAACCAAATTTTTAATCAATTAATATCTCATACCCCTAACTTCATACCCCTATTAGTTAATTGATTAAAGAAGTGGTTTTTGTAAGTACGAAGTGAGGGTTATTTAGGGGTATGAAGTTAGGGGTATGAACAAAGGGGTATGAAGTTAGGGGTACGAAGAAAGAGGTATGAAGTGAGGGGTATGAAGAAAGGGGTGTGAAGTGAAGGGTATGAAGTTAGGGGTATGAGACCTTAATTGATTAAAGTTAGGGGTATGAAGAAAGGGGTATGAAGTTAGTTGTATGAAGTTAGGGGTATGAAGTGAGGAGTATGAAGTTAGGGGTATGAGACCTTAATTGAATTTTTTTTTTTTTTTTTTTTTTTTTTATTTTTTTTTTAAAAAATTAGATAATTTTTTTTTTTTTTTTTTTTTTTTTTTTTTTTTTTTTGAGGGTAACAAATTATTTACAGCGGGTTTTTTGAAAAGGGTCCCAAAACCTTAATTACAGTAATAGCCGAAGCATTAAAATGAAAACAAAAAATCGGGCCAGGACCGAGGGCCTTGATGACTACAGAAAACGTTATGGCACAAAATAACCTTACAGATCCGTAAGCCTTCAAAAAAATAGCAGCGTCAGACAGGGGCGACAACCTCCAGGAACAACAAAAAACGAAAACCGAAAACCTTTAGGCCGCCAAAGGCCAGAAGGGCCCTGCTAACTGGGCCCTGAGACGTCCTCAAACCGCTCGGACCCTGTCACGGGGAAGCCTAGACTCCAATGTTGACAGCCTGGTCGGAATGATCCTGCATCACGATTTGAACTAGGCCTACAGGGAAGTGCGAGGACCAGGTGGTGAAATCTTCAGCGGTAATGGCTAGATTTGCCATGAAATCAGCAGCCCTGTTACCTTCTCTGAACACGTGCTGAAAGGCGTGATCGGGGAAGCCCTGAAGAATGAAGAGGGCCTCCCGGATGGAATTATGGAATCGCCAGGAGCAGGAATCAGGCCTGCTGGCGGCTTTGATTACGACTTGGGAATCGCCTTCGATGATGATATTTGAGGGGGAGCCCTTGAGGGCCGAGAGGCCACTGAGCAGGCCGGCTGCTTCGGCAAAATTGTTGGTTTGTCTACCCAGCGGAACCGCGAAGGCTGTGATCAGTTCCCCGTTACAGTCTCTGATGACCCCGCCCGCCCCAGAGGCCCCGGGGTTGCCTTTGGAGGCACCGTCGAAATTGAGCTTAAGCCAACCGAGGGGGAGTCCACCTGGTTAGGGAGCGTCGGGAGGGGGCGGGAGGGGGAGCAGGGGGGAAAGTTGAATGTCGAGGGAGGAGAGCAGGGAGGCTTCGCTCGATCATCGGGGCTCCTCAGAAAGGGGAATGAGGCAGGAATTCTCGGTGGCAAAGGAGACTGCCTTGGTCGCTATCCACTGGGGGGAGCGGGCCGGGGAGGAAAAGGCTCACTTGTTACGTTCGAGCCAAATTTTCCAGAGCATATGAGGAAGGCAGGCCTTCCAGAGGAAGCGAAGAAAGGGGTGAGCAAAGGGGGTGGGCCACTGTGACGGGAGATCAGAAATGGAATTGGGGGCCGCCCACTGAACGGAGAAATGGGAGAGGATGAGGCCCGGGACTTCGGAGGAGAAAGAACGGTTTATGAAAAGGTGATTGGTTGACTCCCAAGCGGCACGGCAGAGGAAGCATATGTTAGGGATCTGGAAACCCCTCTTGATCAGATTCTCGATCGTGAGGATTCTATTTTGAACGGCCACCCAAACGAAATGGCTGATTTTGGGGATCAAATTCTTGGCCCAGACCTGCTGGGTCGGGAAGGTGGTCGCCCCCGGGGTTCTCTGAATGTGGTAAGCTGACTTGACTAAAAAAATGCCGTTGGGAGAGCCATGCCACACGCATCTGTCACTGTCTCTGAAATATGGGATGACAGTCGCACTGAGGATGCGTTGAAGCCTGGCAGCTTGAAGCGGGAACCTGGGGTTCAGGATGGGTTTCCAGATGGTCCGCCCCTGGAACTGGGTCATGTAGTCAGACGCTCTGGGGCCTCGGTCCGCAAGCCCTGGTTTGAGGAGGAGGAGCTCCCTATCCGAGCTCAGGGCATCGTCAAGAATCCACCTGTCCTCCCAGAAGTCAATATTGGCTCCGTCCCCAAGAATCCATCTGGTCCCTTGTTGAACAATGTCTCTGGTGGAAAGTAGGGACTTCCAGAAGGCAGATCCGTCGTGGGGCTGGGTGTCATCGAGGAAGGGGTGGTTGTGGTAGTACTTCCTACGCACAATGCAAACCCATTCGTCGGAGGTATTGGTGTGAACCTTCCAGGCATGTTTGGACGGAAGGGCCTTGTTCATGGGGACCACCCGTCCGAGCCCGATCCCTCCCTCTCCTTTGGGGCGGTAGACCAGGGGCCAGGAGATCAGGGGAATCCTTTTCTTGTCCTCGCAGCCTGACCAGAGGAAGCATTTTTGAATTTGCTCGATGAGGGAAGCAATGGAGGCCAGAATTCTGAAGACAGACATGAAGTATATCGGTATGCTTTGAAGGACTGACGCCAAGAGGGTGGCTCTGTCGGCCTGCGAGAGGAGGTGGCCTTTCCAGGGGGCAAGTTTCCTTTGGATCCGCTCAATCACCCCATTCCACGGTGTCCTGGAAGACGCCCCTGTGAACGAGAGGAAGCCCAAGGTAGGAAGAGGGGAGGGAGCCGGGGGAGCATCCCGGGATCCGCCCGATTCTGATTTGCCTAGCCAAGGGGGTGTTGATGAAGAAAATCTTACTTTTTTGAAGGTTGATTTTCTGCCCAGCCGCCTCCTCGTATAGGGTCAGGATGTTCTTGAGGGCCTTAGCTTGAGGGACCGAGGCCGAGGAGGCAAGGATGGTGTCGTCCACAAACTGCTGGTGGGACACGGGGGGTAGGCCCTACGTCGGCCTGATGCCCGAGATAAGACCGCGAGCCATAGCGTTCGAAATGGTTCACCCCAGGGCCTCAGCCAGGATAATGAAGAGAATCGGGGATAGGGGATCACCTTGTCGGAGGCCTCTGGAGCTGGGGAAGAACCCGATCGGGGATCCATTGACGAGGATTGAGAACCAGGGGGAGGACACGCACTTGTTGATGAGTTGGACCCAGGAAGGGTGGAACCCAAATTTGAGGAGGACCTTGGTCAGGAAGCTCCAATCGACCCTATCAAAGGCCTTATTCATATCAAGCTTGAGCAGGAAATGGGCCTTTTTGGATAGGACAGCTGAGTGGATGGCCTCGTGCATGATGATGACCCCATCTGTTATCAGCCTGCCTTTGACTGAACTTCCCTGACAGGGGGCAATGATCAGGGGGAGGATGTCCTTGAGGCGGGTGGTCATGGCTTTAGTCAAGATTTTGTAGAGGACATTGCACAAGCTGATGGGGCGGAAGTCTGACAGGGATCTGGCGGACTGAGTCTTCGGGATCAGGGTTATGAAGGTGGTGTTGATGCCTCTGGGGATGGATCTGGCAAACTACAGGTCCCGGATGGCAGCGCACACATCATGTCCAACGATGTCCCAGAAATACTGGAAGAAGCGAGGAGGAAACCCATCCGGGCCCGGGGCCGCCTCGGCCTTCATGGAAAAGGTGGCGGCTTGGATTTTGGGGTCGAGACGGGGCTGCACCCAGCTTCGCATTTGCCATGGTCGGGACAGACAACGGGATGTGATCCAAGAAGGGAATCAGCCACCTCTGAGGACATAGGAGGTCCATCGCCCAGGAGCTCTTGAAAGAAGTGGACTGCCTCAGCACGGATGTCCTCCTCCTTAGTGATGGTTCTGCCATTGCTATCAACCAGCTCGACAATTCTGTTGGAACCCCTATTTCGGAGGGTCGATGCATGAAAGAACTTGGTGTTTGCATCGCCATCTTGGATCCACAGAGCACGTGACTTCTGCCTCCAAAAGGTTTCTTCCCTGGCTAGGATATTGTGGTACTCGTTGAGGGCAATGCGCTCCTCTTCCCTAAGCCCCGGTTCTTGGGAGCCTGCTTGGAATCTGGACTCAATCTCTTCGAGTTTTTTTTGGACAGCCTCCTTGCTTTCGAAGATGTTACCAAACACTTCCTTGTTCCATGCCTTAAGGTGCTCTTTGATGCATCTCAGCTTGTGGAAGACTTGCTCAGCGGGACGACCAGGGACAAGGGGAGCCCACCAGCAGCCGACACTGGGCCCGGAGGTCGGGGTGGTGCAGCCACATGGACTCAAACCGGAAGGGCCTCTTGGGGGGGCGATGATCAGTTTCGAGGAGGAGGGGGCTGTGGTCAGACCCGATTTTGGGGAGGGCCAACAGGGTGGCGTCAGCAAAAATGGGGAGGGCTTCCTTGGACAAGAAGACTCTATCCAATCTAACTTGAATGTGGCTAGGTCCCGCTCTTTTGTTGGACCACGTGAACCGGGCTCCCTTCAGGCTGACGTCCATGAGCTCGTTGAGGGCGATAAAGGCCCCAAAGTCATCCATGCTTTTGGTCCTGACCTCAGAGCCCCCGCATTTGTCGAGAGGAAAACAGGGGGCTGTTGAAGTCTCCGGACGGGATCCAGGGCAGGGGAGCAAAAGCTTCTCTCATCGAGCTGATTTCTTGCCAAAGCCTTGCTTTCTCAATGGGGCTATTGGGGGCGTAGACGTTGGACAGAATCCATGATCGCTTTGATTTGAGACAGTGAACCAGAATATTAATAATCCTGGGCGACGAAGAAATGAGCCTTCCCTCATAAGACCGGGGGTCCCACATGCACATAAGGCCCCCGGCTGAGCCAGTCGCGGGGGTGGAGAGGAACTCGCAGTTGCGCCAGGTAGCATGGGCTATTCTTCGGGCAGCGGCGTCATCTATCTTGGTCTCCTGAAGGAGGATGAAGGACGGGCGGTGGTCCCTGCGGAGTTGACCGAGGATCCTTTTCTTGGGGACCCCATTGAGTCCCCTGATGTTCCAGGAGATGAGTTTCATTTGGCACCCTTGTGGGGTCGCTTGCCCCCCTTTCCTGCCTGAGCGGGGGGTTTGGATCGGGAGTCGTCCGCCTTGTGAGAGCTCGTGCCAACGTCGGAGAGCGTAGTCTGGGAGCCATTAGCTATGTCGTCCTCCGTGATCCTTGACCGTTGTTCACACAGGGTGGGCCACCCTCGTTTGAGTTTGCTACCAAAATCTATGGCAAAGGACCTGCTCCGGGTCATTTTGGGGCTGACTTCGTCGGGCTCGGACGGAGAGCTGGCTTCGGTCTCGCCATCAGATCGCTCAAATCCACACACCAAGGGGGTAGGCTCCAGGAAGGATGCCTGGGGGGCCGGGGCCAGGCGGGGGTGAGGGGGGGAGGAGCGGGTCTCGGTTGGAGGGGGAGCCGATGGGGAAGGGGGCCTGCGCCTCAGGATGGGGTTGGCAGCCGGGGCTTGAGGGGAAGGAGCCAGAATGGGAAGCAGGGGGGAGTCTGGGATCGGGTCCCCGGAGGGGTCACTGGGAATAGGAATCTAGGAAAGGTCGCCCTCCGAACCGGGCCCGCCAAGGGGGGCCTTTGGGCCCGACGGGGAGACCTCCTTGTGGGAAGCACTGGGGTCGGGACGAGGGGGACCCCGGGATGGGGCCCGACCAGATCTGCGAGGGGGTTTGGGATTAGGGTCATCGGCCTTTCTGGATGCCGGGCATTGGTGAGGGAGGTGGCCCTGAGTGTTGCAAGAGGTGCAGAAAGTAGGTTTATTTTTGTAGATTAGGGTTTGACGCCAGAAGAAGGACCCAGAAGAGATGGTAACCGAGGAGGGGAGCTCAGATTCGAGATTGGCGTTAGCACAGAACCTGGCATGCACCATACGGGAGCCAGCCTTGGTCGCGGGATCAAAGGCCACCAGGTCTCCGACCGACTGAGCAATGAGCTTTAGGACGTCTTCATGCCACAGATGAAAGGGAAGGTCCGGGAGGCGAACCCGGATCGGGGCAAAGTTAATGCTTTGGGTCCTTGGGGTGAAAATCCGCACCATAACGTACGAGAAAAAGACTTTTGCGACCCAGGAACCAGGGCCCGCCCGACAGGATCTTCTCAGCGTCCTCGTTGTTGTTGAGTTTAATAATGAAGAAGCCTTTGGACAGGGCAACCAACTGAATATGCCCAGAGACCTTCCATTTGGTAGCCGCCCATCTGCGGATAGTCTCCATGTCTGGGCGCCCGCCCAGGAACTTCCCAACCAAGGAAGACGATGATTCAGAAACCAGGGATGAATAAACCTCCTCCTGGATGGAAATGTGGGTGCCTTGAAGGGAAAGCCCTATGCCCGGGGCCCGAGCGAGGGGTCCTGGAGCCCACCAAAATCTATTGGTAGGAGGGTTTGGGCCCTACCGGGCAAGCCCTTGCCCAAGATCGGGGGGCTTCTTCCCGAGGCCATCCGTCACGTCGAGGTCGGGCTGAGGGCGCGGGCCCAGGATCCCGTCCCCACCCGCCCACCATCCGGCTCAAGCGAGTAGCCCCCTTTCGACCCTACCACGGAATCACCTGGTCCGGGCTCGGGCCTAGACGTACCTGTTCCTGACCCTGGTGTCGGTCCCGCCCAGTAACCTGCGCCCTGTTTTGGATCCGATCCCAGCCCTGCGTCCGCTTCTACTCCAAACCTTGCTCCTGCTG
>JAQPPZ010006564.1:0-10633 GCA_028583015.1 Wollemia nobilis | reverse complement strand
GTAATTTTGAATTCCTTTATTAACACTTTGCTAGTGTCAGGGTAAATCAAATCATCAACCTACATGCAGGTGATAAGTAAAATATCAATACCTCTAGATTTGATAGAGTGTAGGTTCACTTTCACTTCTATTGAAGCTATTTTTCTAAAAATATTCATCTATTATACCTGGATCTTAGTGCTTGCTTGAGTCTATAAATAACTTTCTTCAACCTATAAACCTGTTGTTCTTGTCCTACAAATTTATAACCTAGTGGTTGTTCTGTAAATGCTTCTTCATTCAAGAAAAAAATAATACACAATGATTTAACATCAAGTTGATATACTAACCACTTAAATTGTGTTACTAATAACAATAATTCTTATGGCATCCAATCTCACAATAGAAGCATAGGTTTCATTGTAACTTGTACCTAGTTATTGTGAGAAGACTTTAGCTACTAATATTTCTTTATATTTTTCAATGGATCCCTCAACTTTTTATTTTATTTTTTATGCCCAATTTAGTCTAGTGACATTCTTTTATGATGGATAATCTACTAATTTTCATATTTCATTCTTCTTTATTGTTGTAGTATCTTATTTCATGGATTTATGCTAGATTTTATTCTTTACTACATCTTCAAAATGTCTCGTCTCTTCTTGAATATGAGATAATAAAGAAAACGTTATAATTGAGTTAGAACTAGTTCTTTTATAAATGTCTTTTAGAATTTTTACCTTCCTTGGAAGATGGCTCAAACTTGAAGAAGAATTGATAAAAAATATGTTGAACTTTATGAAGGAATGACAATAGAAATTTAGCTATTGTTTGGTCTAGTAGAATAAGGTGAAGCATCTTGGTTTGTATCTATAATTATTGGTTTTACTTATTGCATATTTATGTTCCATTGCCATGTTTTATTTTTTAGTAAAAATTACATAATGGTTGATTTTCAAGTATTCTATGACTAGATTATATAGCTTGTAACCCTTTCTCTCCTCAATGTACCTAATAAAAGTGCACTCTTTTAGTTTTATCATCAAGTTTTTCTCTTTTCTCTTTGGCTACATGAGCATAAGCAATGCAAACAAACACATTAATATGAGCCACACCAATATTTCTTCTACTCCATGCCTCATAAGGAGTCATATTATTTACACTTTTTGTTATACATCTATTTAGTATGTAAATAGATATGGCTTCTACTTCAACCCAAAATGTATTACTAAGAATGTTGGATTTAAGAATACTTCTTGCAATATCCATGATTATATAATTATTACAATGCTTATTTTCTCATTATGGAGGAATTTATCCATAGAGAAGAATGAAGATAATTGATCCAATCAATTTTTTGGGGTATCAACATTAATTTTTCCTTCAAAAGTAGGAATATCAAAGTTCACTTGAACCTTGATAGGTATGAAAGCATTTAAGGATGCTAAGAAAGTGAGAGTTTGTTTTGAGGAGGTTTTAGAATTTGTTATAAGGATTCATTAGAGAATTTTAGGAAATTGATCGATCATCTCATTCCTTTGTTTCATGATCGCTTCATTCAATATCTCCTTGAAAGGATCAATCGTCTTAATGTTATCTACTCTACTTGCTTGATATCATTTAGAATGACAAGAGAGGTAATTAAATGGATCTCTTATATAATACCCAAAATTTTATATCTTGATCTTATATTTATAGGCATACACTCAAAATATAGATTGCTCTAGTACCATTAATTCAAAACATAAACTTTTAGTTGTTTTAAAGTTATAATTTTAAGTGAAGGAATACAAAGAAAGCTTACAATTTAGAAATAAGAGGGTAGAACAAATCAAAACATAAAAATATATAATCAAAATAATGTAATAATTTTATTAATTACAAACTTGAATACAATGCAAGCAATCTCTAAGAAGAGATATGAGCCTATACCATTTCACTCATTGATATTTTAATGAAAGACTTAAAGAGAACCAATACTTTTTTAAGGAAGAACAATTTATTATTGGAGATTATTTTAAGAAAGGAAAAGTTTGGAGAAAGTTTTATTTTTTTTATAGGTGGAAGAAGGGGTTTTGAAAGGGTCCCTGAACCTTTTACAAAGGAGTTTTGAGGATCCTCAAAACTTTTACAATAAACAAAAACTTTAAGAGAACAACCAAAAGAGAACTAAAGATGAAGATTCAAATGAGATACAAAGGAATCCAATAATGAATTAATATCCAATAGAAACAATAGGATCTCCTAGGATCTGAAGAAAGTCTTCTACAAAGAAACAATAAAGGATCATGAATCTTGAAGAAAGATTCAATAACCACCCAAACATCCAAGAACAAAAATTTAAAATAAATAAAACATAGATCTTCCAAGATACAAACACACCAGCCAAAGATATACATAGGATGACAGTCCCAAGAAAATTTTGAAAAACAAAGCAAGAGATTCATCATTTGATTAAAATTTAAAACTTTAAAATGATCCTGCTTGAAATTAAATCCATAATCAATGGAACTTTTCTGACAATATCAAACTAATTTGTACCAATGTCCAAAAAGTCTCACTTATTTTTTAAATAAAAAATAAGACATTCCTTCCAAGGACAAGCACACAATCCCACTTAAAATTGAATTAAAAAATATGGTCATTCCTACCTCAGACAAGCATGAACATGTAGGAAGACAAAATTGCCAAAGAACAAGGCAACTCTAGATCCTTTAAAACTACAAATCAATTGAAACAAAAAGTTGATATTGAATAAAACCTGCTCCAAGACAGTATAGTGATAAAATATAGGTTATGCCAAAACTCCAATGTCAACCAGTATCTTAATCTTACAAAAAATAGAATATTGTAAAGATAGTCCATCCTACTATGCAACCATAATAGGGACCACAAAGAAAAACAACCTAAGAAATTGAGTAATAACAAATCAAATCCACCCCAAACATAGTCAAAATTAGAATATCTAACCAAAAAAAACCAACGTTGAAGCCATATTTTGAGAGATAGACACTCTAATCTAAAAATCCATTTACATTAGCTAAAATGAAAAGAACCATTCTCAAACCTTGCACATATGCTAGAACCAACATAACAAGTAATATTGCTTTCAAGAGCCATGAAAGATCTATGATAGGATCAGAGTTCTCTAGAATAACTAGCCATGATGCAGGAAGGAAAGCATGCATGAAACATTTAAGATCCAAAAACATAGGATCAAATTTAATCGATAAAATAGATCTAGGATTAGTTGAGATCCAAAGCACTACTAAACTGAGCAACCTAGAGAAGCCCTAGCAAATAATGAACTCCTTGCTACCAACTAACAACTTACCCAAAAACTAGGCCAAGCAAGAATTATTCTTCCTAGCCATGATAGGCTTCATGGATGGGAGAATCATGTAATTCTTTCAAGAAACCATAGATGGGAGAACCAGATGAGTCTCCCTATAAATAATAGATGAGAGAAATCATATATGAGAGAACCAAATGAATCTCCCCAAAAACTACAAACAGGAAAACCAAATGAATCTCCCAAAAAAATATAGATGAGGGAGCCAAATGACACTCCACAAAAACCACAAACAAGAGAACTAGATGAATCTTCCCAGAAATCATAGGAACTACAACAAATTCAATCCCTATCAATTGTAATCTTGTAGGAACAACAAGAACCCCACCAAAACTAGGTCTCCACATTAGGGGAACACTTCTACACCCTCTCATCCTGTCAAACCCTCTTCTTTTCATCTTGACCCTTTCATAGAGATTTTCTTTTGAAAAGTTTGGATAAATTAATACATACAAGAAAATAAATATTTGAAGAAAAATAAAGATTATTTAAAAGAAGATATTATTTATTAAGAATATTAAGAAAAATAATATTAAATTGAAAATTGAAAAAAGGAAATCACAAAAGAGAAGATAATTGTTTGAAGAAAATGTATTGAGGAAAAAATTAATTTGTTAAGAGAAATAAAATGTGTTTGAAGAAAATTAAAAAATATATTTTTGTTTGAAGAAAATAGAAGAATTATCAAAGGAATAAGACATTTTATATTGAATTAGGAGTAATAAGATTGTCAAAAAAAAGAAGTTAATTAAATCTAAAGGAAGATTTGAATATTGTTAAATTAATTATTCAATGTGTCAAGTTATTAAAGGAAATGATTGAAATAAGGAAAACATTTAGAAAGGATTTTTTTAAGACATTGGAACTCTTAGAATTAGGTCCAATGTTCAAGTCTTACACATAGTAGGGTTGCACACCATGCTTTGATATTCATAGTATGGTTGGATAACCATTATAATTTGACAAATAACATCTTCCATAAGGGTTAACCCATATGCCTATGACCTTTTGGATGTTAAAATATACTTCTCCTTCATATTTTTACCTTTTCATAATTTTCATATTTTTTTCATATTGTTTAGAGTGAGAGTTATCATCTCTATAGTTTGATATTGGTTTGAAGGATTTTAAGTGTAAATAATAACCTTAAAAATACTATTATTTATTTTGTCTTGGAAAACCTTATGTGCAAGGATATTCTTACATAGTGATTACCTCTTTATTCCATCCTTAAAACCCTATTTAAAGCTCGTTCTTTCCCATCAGTGAAATGATGTACAAAATAAGTTCTATGGCCCTAAAAAATAGTCTATATTTCTATGGATATCCTCCATTCTTGTTTCTTTATTATGTCTCTTGAAACAATAAGTGAAAGAGATAACCTCTACACTACATTTCTATTACAAGGAGAGGATTTTATGCTACTTAAGGAAAAATGAAGACAATTTATTAGAAAAAAAACTTACTTGGAGTGAAAAGGATAAAACCTACATTACTTTTATTTCTATTACAAAGGAAGAATTTTATGCTACTTGAGGAAAATGAAGAAAATTTATTAGAAACAAAATTCACCTATTGTATCTCCTCTGTTTTAAAATTTTTATCCATATTTTGATTTGACCTTTAATTCCTTTAAAATTTGAATTTGCACATTATACTTCTTCATCCTTTATTATTCTTTATTTCTTATAATGGTTGATCCATATAAACTATGATGACCATTATCATTTTATGTTGCAAAGAGGCTTTTTTTATACTATTAAGAGAAAAGAAGGTTTTGAAATGGACCCCACAACCTTTCACAAAATAACATGCCTATAAGGAATCTAAAATAAAAACCACACAAAACAACCCACAAAGACACAAAGGTACAAAAAAATAGATATCAAACTAGAGAGAATCGAGGGAGTTCTACAACATCATATCGATCTCGTGATCTATTTTTCCAAACATATGTGCTACCTCCTCAGAATAGTCTAACACCATTTTCATGAAACTCTAAACAATGCATTGTTTGATTTCAATCAATTTTAGACTATGTAGAACTACACTCTTCCTCGTAGAGGCCTCCCCTAGAGCATAAACATCAGACACCATTTTATCCTTATGGAAATCCCTAGGAAGAATCTCCACATCAACAGGGTGGTATAAGGGGAAGACTCATCTTACTCCCATTTTTTGTCGAGAAAAGGTAAATATTTTCGAGTGCCACTTCCTTCTACTTGGCTAACTGAAGGAGGATCCCCCACCTCAAGCGAGATAATAGGAAAAACTGATAAATTTTTAACCATATTATTAATGCTACACTTTGATGCTTTTCCCCTCACACCTTTAGCCGAGACATGAATCTTATGAGAAATATTATTCAGACCAGAACCTAATGAGAACGATAAAAAATCCTCACTGCCTTCACTAGAGCTTTCAAAAACCACCATGGCCTGGCTAGACACAGGGACCGGTAAATTAGCTAAATATTCTAGAATTTCCTCTACCACCATCCCCTTATCCATTGTCACTTTCTCAAACACTAAAAGGGTCAATCTCTGGTGAAGAGGGAACTAATCGCGACCCCCTTGCACATCCATCATAGACTTATTCATAGATTGGAATAAAAATAAGTGAATGTTCATCCATATTTTCCTCCTAAGATAGTTCAAAAACATGAAGTGGAAGCTACATATGACATCATATGTAGATTCCAAAGTAAAATAGTCCATAATGACTCTAGCCACCCTATCCCACGATGGAGAGAAGGCCTTGGTGCTATAGCCATTCTGGATTCTAGGTAGAAACTCCTCCCCATCCAGGAAGAAACTAATTTCTTTCGACAACAGGTGTCTATCCCTATTGTGATAGGTACCATCCAACACTAGACCAGTAGTACGACTGATCAACTCTACAGAGATATCAAAGGACTAGGACCTGATTCTCATCCAACCATCGTTCCACGTCGTCGCCATCCACTTGGAGAGCACTGGGTTGTATCCACGAAATTTCTAGACACACTCCACTAGACCACCATTTTTCAGAACAACTTTAACTTCATCATCAATATTTAAGAAGGCATACTCCAACCAAGATTTAGCATTTCTTGACTTGGATCCAAAAAGCTTAGCTTTTCTCATCTTCAATCTAACCACAATCTCTCCACTCCTCAACTCCACACACTTCCACAACAAGAGACCAAAGGAGGCTACTCCAGAACATACATCAAAACACAAAAGGCTCCAGAGCAAGCCTAAAAAAAAATAGCCATGCACCATATTCACAGGTAAAGTCGTACTGTACAAGACACCCTTGAAAGTCAATAGCAAAGGATACCCAAGCACACCAGGAAGAACCAAGGTAGAAACAATGCTCCTCCACCCAAAATCTGAAGAGAAGAAGATGCACAATAGAAGAGAGAATCCCCCAACTATCATAGGAAGCATAGAAAACCAAGACTCCATAGAAAAGAACATAGAAACCAAACCAACCCTTACAACAATAAGCCAAAACCAAGGAGCAAGAAAGGGGAAAAGAAAAATGTCATCTACCATACACCAAAACAATTGGCCACCCAACACGCAACCACCTGGCCTAGAGAAACCAAGCCTTAAGACATGTGCATGACTACTAGATGTAATCACCAAGAATGACGACACAAAGGTAATCACCAAGAATGATGACACAGAGGCAATGCCACGGTAAAGAGCCAACAAACACAAGGAACAAAGACAAGCCCAACAATGATTACCCAAAAATAGATCCCAAGAGAGGGGAACCAAATTAATCTAAATAACCATCCCACAACGATTCAAAAGGAGCTTCCACCACCACCACAAAAGCTCTACAAAAGATGCAAGAGGGGTAGTCCAAAACTGAATCGTAAAACAAGGTAAAGTCCACATCCCAAGGACATACAACAAAACCGGAGAGAAAGGGACAAGGAAGGGAGACTCATAAGGAAAAGGCTTCCAATGGAAGCCAAGAAAACTTTGAGAAGGACCAAGATGTAAACCTCGAGGGACTAAAAACTTTTAAAATTCAAATTTTAAAATGAAAAAGACCCTACCTGGCACAAGAAATAAATACCGGCCACCACTAATCCAACTACAGCCATGTGGGGCGGTCCTCATGGAGGAGGACAATGGACAGATGGAACATTCTGTACTATCAGTCGAATCGTCTTAAGAGCCGGAGATATTATTGATGCGATTCAGGTCCGATACTGGCTTGATGGTGCTACTATTGACGCACCTCGACATGGAGGTGCGAAGGGTAATGAAATAACCGTAACAACGTAACATTACCATGATAAATAGTCATAGAATCATTGTTGATTCGAGGAACTTGCGTTTAATTTTATGCTTTCATTTACTTCACATTAAAAGAGAAATTGCTTTTATTTGTGACCAGATCGATCTGAAAGACGAATACGTAACAAAAATGGCCGGAGACTATTATGGCCGTGATGTGGTAAAATCTTTAACAATCATCACCAATAAAAAAACATATGGTCCCTTCGGTAAGGGAGGCGGAAAGTCTTTTGAATCTGGTGATGGTCGAAAGGTGGTTGGTTTCTATGGGCGATCGGGAGATTACTTGGATCGAATTGGAGTTTACACATACCACTTTTAGAAACATTTCCTTGAAAACAAAACGAGTATGGCTATAGTCAGGCGTGTCTGTGTTATCTTTCCCTATGTAGTAAATAAAACAAGTATGGCTATGGCCATGTGTCTTTGTGATGTCTATATCTATAGCCATGTGTGTCTGTGTTTATCTTTAGCTATGTCTATGTATGGCTTTGGCCATCTGTGCCAGTGTTATCTTGAGCTATGTCTGTGACTATGTAGTTCGTGTTTTTCTTTCTACAACATATCTTATGTTTAGTGGAATGTTTCTATATAAAACTATGTTCTATTTTGTATATTTTTCTTTCTGGTATATTTTAATATAAATTTATTTTCTGACTAATATTTAGTTTTATTTTTTAAATTAATAATGTTATAATATAAAACTAAAATTAAAACACTTTTTATTGGTTTTTTTTTTAAATTGCTATATAAAATAGAAATAATTTTTATTGAATTTCTTTTTAATTAATTATATTGCACCAAGAATTTTGTTTGATAGTAGAAAAGGACTGTATTACACTATAAATAAATAAATAATAAATTATGTACATAAAAAAATAAAAATAAAATAAATTTAATGATGTTGTAAATTTTTATTTTATTGATATTTTTATTTTATTTTATTTTATATTTTTTCCATAGGTGGCTTTTATTGGGGCCACTTCCATTACAAAACAAAAATATTGCATTGCTTTCATTACATTTCTAACAAGTTAATTAAAGCATACATGCTTTTGCCTTTCTACAAAACATATTCTCCATCTTTCTCAAATTGCTAAGTTTCCATAATTCATTTTTTTCTATTTTTTTAAGGAACTAACAACAAGAACAACCCTTAAATCCAACATGACATATAACTCCATTAGATAGAAGGAAAACAAACATAACAATCATCCATCATAGAAAAAATCGGTTGGATTATTTTTCTTCTGTAGCAGAGGTTCTTCCTCCATTAGAGTGGCAAGATCTAAGAATGCATTTTTGCACTTCAAGATTCTAATATAATATCTAGTTGTAACACATTTTGTAGGATCTTCATATTTGGAAAATTATTTGTCACCGATTGTTTCATAATTAGCTTCAAAAGTACCATGTGAGGTGCTAATTTTTTTCCATGGAACTGTTTGGATGGTCTTTACTAACCATTTGGATTTTATTAATGATGTCTTTCAAATTCTTCTTTTGGGATTGAGTCTTTTTCTTACATGATTTCTGCTGGATAATTGTTGTGTTGAAGGATGAGCTTCTTTAATTTGAATTGGGATATTTGAATATTTTGAATCATTTACAAGGAAGGTCATCTCCTCCACTAAGAAGGAATCAAAGCATGATCAGATGACTAAGCATCTCTTCTTTAGGTGGCCATATTGCTCTCAACCATATCATCTTAGGGAGAAGTTTTCATATTCAATATTTTGGATTCATTCCTCTTTACTTGAGGATATAGTAATGGATTGAGGTTTTAGGACTCAAACATCCATCCCAACAACCAATATTGCTTTACTCATATTAATTTTACTCAATATTTTTTTTCTCTATTTAAGAATTAATATAATATAATGCACCAATGTCATTACCAATTTTGGTGAACATACTCTCTCCTCAAAAATCCATAGGGAGAGCATAAATATTCACCCAAATTGTGAGGCCATCAACTTCTTCTGTAAACATTTTGAAACTAGGAGTCCAAGGTCTTATATAGACACCCTTTTGTTAGAAAACAATTATATTTATAACCCACTACCTCATCTCTATCCTCTAAATTAGAATAGGAAACATAAAATAAATTTTTGGGTAGGAGAGTTACATGAAATTTTGTATTGGTCCATCAATATTTAATATATCTTTTAAGCTCATTCAGGCTCGTATTTTACCCTTGAGTTTGCAGATAATAGTTCAAGTTTCATGATCAGTTAGAGGGCAGAGGCTCATCTACCCATGAAGCCAAATATTCCTCAAAGATATTTCTTTTGATTGAAGAGGCTTTCTCACACATTGAACAAATGGTCTATAAACAACTGTCTTCCTTCAATGCTTGATTGCACCTAGGTTTTACACATAGTTTGTGAAGACTAGAATATTGCTTGGTAGATCATTTTTAGTGATAATTTTTTAACATAAAATTATT
Source organism: Wollemia nobilis (assembly GCA_028583015.1). Taxonomy (NCBI): domain Eukaryota; kingdom Viridiplantae; phylum Streptophyta; class Pinopsida; order Araucariales; family Araucariaceae; genus Wollemia; species Wollemia nobilis. Next base: position 555 of record JAQPPZ010006564.1, on the reverse strand, counting down.
TTTCTATTTAACATTTATTTATTTGTTTATTTTAAATCAATAATATTATAATATAATATTAAAACTTAAACAATTTTCACTATAGTTTTTATAAATTCGTTATGTGAGATGTAAATAAATTTTATTAAAATGGATGCTAGTATTAACAACTGCGCACAAACCCTTCTACAATGGTTAAAATTGTAATAGAAAAAGGATGAAAATAAATTTTGATTTCGTAGGGTTCACAAATTATTAACAATGCTATCAACAAAAATGGATGTGGAGATTGTATTGATGATGTTCTGTTCTAAATATTAATATATTTATAAATAAGAAAATTGGATGATAGATAATCTAGCCAATCATGGTATTGATCTTCATCTCGATAAAATTAAAATTATAGAAGGCAATTGAACAAGTGATATTTTATCTCCAAATCAAAATATTGTCAATAATTTGATTATAAAAACATAGAACTTTGAGGAAGCTCAAGAATATATTTAATAAAAAAATAAACAAAAAAAAATATTTGTGACAAAAGTATATACTAAATATAGTTTTATTGACCTAACA
>JAQPPZ010006563.1:32500-113172 GCA_028583015.1 Wollemia nobilis | reverse complement strand
TTAGTAGCCCCATGTCTGTAGACACTTGTGGCATTTTTGCCACATGCAGTAAGCCAGCCTGTGTCAGCTGATCCCGCTTTGCCTATGTTAGAGCGGCCAAGTCATCTCTCAAACCTCCATATTTCCATTCCCTACTCTTTAGCAAACCTCTCTGCAACATAAACAACAAAACAACAAACAATCATTAATAAAAAATCATTAATTAAAAATGCAAGTTAAAATAAGTTCAATTTTATACAAATGATGATATCGTCCAATATTGGATGATATCATCCCAAATTTGAGCATAATCGTCTCCGATTTCACAAGCCGAAATCGTCCCTAATTTGATGAAATTGTCCCCCTTTTGCCGATTTCGCCTTCAGACGAAATTGGCGAACTTGAGACAATTTCGTCGAAATCGGGATGATTTCATCCCGACGACGTCGACGGCCCAAAAATGGCTGTGATGCTCAAAATTCATTTAAAATTTACCTAAAAAGCATGAAAATTCAACTTAAAATCATTCTAAACTAAGTTTAGACTCTTACCCATAGCCCGCGTCGGACCTCTGTCGATCTGTGCGTTGTCTCCACCATTTTTGCTTGCAGAGCTCTAAAACCAGTAAAAATGAACAGTAAAAATGAATTAGGGTTTTACCCTATTTTTCTTAATTTTATTCAAAACATAATTAACAACATTTTAAAATTTTGCTTTTTCGCGTTTTTACCTCAAACATTCGATTTGGGTAAAAACATGGAGGGGGCACCATAGTAAGCTGTCGTACGATTCGACCAAGAATCATCGCCTAAAAATGGGAATAATTTTTGCTTTCTTGTAGATCGATAAAAACTCATCTTTAACGCATTTTATTTAGAAAATTCGCTAAAGAGGGGGCAAAATGTAGCACCCTAAAATTGGCGTAGTAAAATCTTAATAATTACATTCATCCTAGTAAATAATTTAAATTCAAATTTTAACCTCCCAAACCGCCCGTTAACCGTCGGGTAATCTGTTTCCCCCTTTTTCGTGCCATTTTTAGAGGTTGTTTTGATCGTTTGATGATATCGTCACCGATCAGACGATATCGCCCCAGATCTAACAATTTCGTCTAGACTAGGATGTCTAGATGATCTTGTACCAAAACTAATTTTGCACAATTAGCTTCTGTTCCAACGGGTCTCTAATCCGGGCAGAAGCGTGTCTACGCTATTAGAGACCCTCCCCTATTGGAGATCTCCCAAATAGCGATGATCTCCAACCTCTTAACCTCTCTCCTAAGCCTATTTAATCCTAAGACTTCCCATTAGCACCCCCCTGGCTAATAATTCCTATAACCCAACTTCATACATGTTAAAGCATCCCAAATTCATATTTACAGTAGTTATATACCAATTTTGTTGTAGGTACCTTATTGTTTTTTAGCCGGAGCAAGCTTACATCATTGTCGATGATCCTGTTTAGATAGGAGATGATCCTGTCGAATCAGAGACAATTTCATACCAATGCGAGACGATTTCGACTGTAGTCAACATTGAGGCAATCAGTGCCTGAAGTTTGCATTTCTTCTTCCCTTTTTCTGCTGTTTTATGTTGTAATTAGCAATTTTATTCAGTATTTTATGCTATTCTGCATTTTGGAGTTCACCCATCTAGATTAAATGCATAATTAAGTCATAATTATTATGAAATCAGTATGATGCATGCATGTTTCTATTTTCAAGTTTCAGTTTGATATTGTTGCTGTCATTTTACACTATTTCCCTCTGTTAGGATAGTTGCATTTTCTGTATTTTGCACCTATTTCTCTGTTTGCAGGTCTCTGATGAATTCGTCAGATCTCAGACAATCCTGTCAGATCTCAGATGATTCTGTCAAATTCCAGACGATCCTGACTGCTTCAAGAATCAGAATCTTCATCAGACATCCGGATCAGGTATTTTCCTTTAACATTCATTAATTTCTCTGTTTTTCTGTCTTAATCCTATTTTTTGTATTCATTTAATCTGCATCTTCATATAGAATAGTTTAGACGCATTTTGGCCAAACCTAGGATTTGAATGCTTAAGGCTAAAATGAACACATAAAACACATTCCCAACCTAGGCATGGAAACTGCCATTAAATGTTTCTTGGTGAACCCACCATCTATCGAAAAATCACTAATAATACACCTCCCTTGAGAGGCGGGACCTTTGCAAGTCCTCTCAGTCCGAGGTACCGTGCCATCCTTTTCACATCCCCCTTCCAGGAACGGATCCTATAGCCTAAAGGTAAGGGTGTGAAAAATTTGGAGCGATACAACCCTATACTCAATTTTTCCTCCAAAATCTGCTTACAAACACTGCTCAAATCTGCTCCCAAATCTGATCCAAAATTTTGCTCAAGTGTGCTCAACAATCTGATACAAAACCCTTGTAAATGCTGATTTGTAACTATCTTGTGTACCTTTACTTATTCTTGTAGATAACTAAAATGTCCTTCCATTTCAATTGGATGCTTGGGTGAAGATCTGCATTAATCCTTTTACTATGTGACACCTTGACTTGTTCTTAGGTTCTAAAAAGAATTATTTTCTACCCACACATTCATTTGAAACTCCTCATGATAGGATAAGCATTAAAAAAAACTTTGGATAATTCAATTCAACCTTTCATTGTAAATTCAAATTAATCCCAATAGCTTAGTGCAAATTCAAACTATTCTAAATGGCTAGTGCACTTTCAACTTTCTCCCAACGGCTAGTGCAAATTCAATTTTCTATCAACCGTTAGTGCAAACTCGAATTACTCCTAGAGGCTAGTGAAAACTTAAATTAATCCCAGTGGCTAGTGCAAAATTTTCACTACACATTCATATTACTCCCTATGGCATGTTTTGAATAGGATCAATGAATAGCAATGAGACAAGTAGACATGTGGTACAACTATGAGGCAAGTAGACACATGGCTCGAATCAGGTGGACACATAGGCACAACATAGGTGGATATGCAAGCTTGGTTTTGAGGTGAGTAGACAAGAATTTATGGCTATGAGGTGAGTAGACACACTAGTATGACACACGTAGACACACAGTTACAATACAAGTAGACACATGGTATGCTTGTGAGACATACGACCACACAATGGATGCAAGATTTGATAGTTAGAGACAATGTGGACCTTTCACAAAAGGATACATGACATATTAGATAGCTAGGTATAGTGTGGAGATTTTACACTTGCAATGAATACCAAAAGGGGTCCTAATGTGACCATAGTCACATTTAAAACATAGTGCTTGGAAGTATATAAACTACAATGCGGAAGTGACATAGACAATGTGGGATTATGGTCTTTCCTTAAAAAATGAAGCTAGATGTTAGATGACCAAACCAAATATGCATACCTTTATTTAATGGTATGGTTTGTGCACTCCACATATTTTATAAGCTTACTCCCTTCATTGTTTTTCTAGGTTTTAGAACAATGCTCGTTGGTCACTTTTGCTAGACATCACTTTGTTTTCTAACTTCAAACTGCACGTTAGTTGATGCTTTGATCAATGTTGGTCAAGTTTCTTTGTAATGCCTCCCACACAACCAAAGTAGAACTTCTATGAAATCACTTTTCAACCTCTCTTTGCTTCAATTTCCACTGTATACCATTATCTTCTACAAATCCATCACAATCATAAAAAACACACATGTTTACATAATTTAAGCTTTCTGATGATCTGATGATCCAAATACTTCAATGAAAACAATATATCCCTTAACTTTACCTTTTTTGCTGTAAATATTTACCACTTCTATACTCTCCTTTGTCACTACCCTAATCTCCTTTACCACTACTCTAAGTTCCTTCACCGCTGCCTTAATCTCTACCACTGCTCTAAGCTCCTTCACTACTGCTCTAATCTCCTTCGTCGCTACACTAATCTTCTTCACCACTTAATTATCCTTGTCACTTGCACAAGTAAATCGAAGGCATCCATTGCTCAAATGAATTTCAACCTTTTATATATATACAACCTTTATTTATATGCACAAGGTTAGCCTTTATTGATATTCCAAAACATTAACTTTATAATATTTAAATTTAATATTTAAATATTATAAGGTTTAACTTTGTAATAATATTTTTTATAACTTTAATATTTAAATATTTAATTTAAATATTAAATCATATTATTGTAATTCAAAACTTGATATTACCAAGACTCATGAGCATACTTATAATTAAATTATCCTTCCAATTCTACCTTTGATATCAATGATAAATCAACATTTCTAAAAATATTTCCCTTTGTCATTGATGACAACCTTGTAAAGAATATGTCCTTTACTGCAACATAATCACAAGTTTCTTCCCCTGACAAGTTGCTCCCCCTTACTAAAATTCTCCCCCTTTGACATCAATGGCAAATTCTCCTTGGGGCTAAAATATAATACAATTGACAATGCCCCCCTTTCTACCTACTCTTATTGAAATGTTCAATTATGATATGGGAGTGAAATTACTCCCAAATTTTCTATGAGATACTCAAAAGTCTCTTTTGGAAGTGTCTTGGTAAAGATGTCAGAAATATGTTCCTTTGTAGCAACGTATTCCAACTTAACTTACTGATCAGTCACTTGCTCTCTCAAAAAATGATATTTGATCAAAATATGCTTGGTCCTTGAATGCATTACTAGATTCTTCAAAATATTGATGGTACTTGTATTATCACAAAGCATGGAGATAGGATGATCATGCTCTAATTTGAAATCACTTAAAGTTTATTTCATCCATAAAACCTGTGTGCAACAAGAAACTACTGCAATGTACTCTGCCTCTGCAGTAGATAAGGATATTGATGCTTGTTTCTTACTTAGCCAAGAGACCAAAAAATATCCAATAAAAAATGCTCCTCCACTTGTGCTTTTCCTATCATCAACACTGCTTGCCCAATCTGCATATGTATATGCAGTGAGAGTGAAATTATCACATCTGGGATACCATAGTCCAAACTCCATAGTTCCTTTCAAATACTTGAGGATTCTCTTTATTGTCTGTACATGTGTTTCCTTTGGTGCAGCTTGAAATCTTACCACCAATCTAATTGTCTACATTATATCCGGCCTTGTAGCTATGACATACAATAAACTTCCAATCATGGATCTATACAAAGTTTGATTAGCCTCAGGAGACTCATCATCTTTACTTAACTTACATCCTGTAACCATGGGGGTACTCACAGGATTGCAATCCTCCATCCTAAATTTTTTCAACATTTCTTTTACATACTTGGTTTGAGAGAGAAATATACCTTTATCTGACTATGAAATTTGCAAACCAAGAAAGAAGGACAACTCACCAAGCATTGACATCTCAAATTCACTTTGCATACATTTTGTAAATTTTTGACACATCTTGTCATTACTACCTTCGAAAATGATGTTTTCCACATAGACTACTATAATTAACAAGTCATTTCCTTTATTCTTGATGTACAGGTTGCTATCAACTATACCTTTTCTGAAACATTATTCTTGGAGATATTTATCCAACCTTGATTACCAAGCCCTAGGGGCTTGCTTTAGTCCATAGAGAGCCTTTTTCAATTTGCATACATAGTCTAGCTTGTCTGTCAGGCTGAAACCATCTGGTTGCTCAATGTAGACCTCTTCCTCTAAGTAACCATTAAGAAATGTTGATTTTACATCCATTTGGTACACTTTGAAGTTTCTGAAACTTGAAAAGACCAAGAACATTCTTATGGCCTCAAGACGAGCAACAGGAGAAAATGTCTCTTCAAAATAAATTCCCTCAACTTGTGCATAGCCTTTGCATACAATTCTTGCTTTGTTTCTAACAACTTCATAATATTTGTTCAAATAATTTCTGTAGACCCATTTGGTGCCAATTACATTCTTATATTTTGGACATGGGATAAGTTCCCAAGTCTCACTTTTCTCTATTTGATATAACTCCTCATCCATTGCCTTAATCCAATATTTATCTTCACTTGCTTCATTGAAATTATTTGGCTCAACTTTAGATAGTAAAGAGAAGTTGGCATGTTCACTTGTACCTATTATTTTCCTCCTTGTTTGTCTTTCATCTAGATTCCCAATAATCAGATCTTTTGGATGGTTCTTTTGCACATATCTGGATGGTGTTTTAGATGGTATATTGGGGGGTGTTCTTGAGGGTGTCCTTTGATTCTCATCTTCTTTAGTTTATTCATATTTGCAACTTTCTCCTTCTTGATACACAATCTCTTGAGCTGGTTCTCTTAGATCTATTTCTTCATCAACTCTTACATTTGCACTTTCCACAATTTTATGTGATATTTTATTGTAGCATCTATAGGATTTGCTCTTTGAAGAGTATCCAAGGAAGATACCCTCATCACACCTGGAATCAAACTTGCCCAAATATTTTTCTTCTCGTCTAATGTAGCATTTGCTTCCAAATATTTTGAAGTACTTCATAGTAGTTGGTCTTCCCTTCCAAAGCTCATACAGATTTTTGTGGTGATTTACTCTTACTTGAGCTCTATTGATGATATAAATAGTTGTATGAATCACCTCTCTCCAAAAAGCATCAGAAAGCTTAGAATCATTTAGCATGGCCCTGGACATGCCTTGAATAGTTCTATTCTTCCTTTCAACTACTCCATTCTATTGTGGAGTTCTTGCTACTGAGTATTATCTCTTGATTCCATGTTGTTCACAGAATTCTACAAATTCATTTGAAGTGAATTCACCTCCTCTGTCTGATATTAGACACTTGATATTTTTTCCTATTTCATTTTCTACAAGTACCTTGAAAGCCTTAAACCTTTCAAAATATTTTGAATTTTCTCTCAAGAATGTTACCCAAGTCATTCTAGAATAATCATCAATAAAAAATATGAAATAATTCTCTTTATTCTTGTAGGGCCACATAGATCGGTATGAATTAGCTCCAAAGTCTTGGATGAAGAGAATTACTTTGATTTGAAGCTTGATCTTTTTTTCTTACCATGCTGACACTATGCATAAATTGTGCTTAGAGGTTTTTCTATCTTGGCTAAATCTCTAACTGCCCATTTATTACTTATTTTTACTATGTTGTCAAAGTTTAGATGGCCCATTCTCCTATGCCATAACCATATATCACCTTATTGTGATAAAAAGAATATTTATCCCTTAATTTCACTCAAATTATAGATATTGTTTGTATTTTTACTGGCATCTACAATAAGCTTTCCTATCTTGGATTTCCTGATCTCACATCCATTTGGGTGAAATATGAGTGTGTGCCCTTGATCACATAGTTGAATTACACTTAGTAGATTGTGCTTCAACCCTTCAACATATAACACATTTTCTATCCTTGATATTCCATTATCCAGGCTCAAGGTTCCCTTTCCAATAATTTTAGTAGAAGCATTATCACCAAATTTCACTATGCCTCCATTTATTTCCTTGAGAGAGAGAAATTTGTTTTTATCACTTGTCATATGGCTTGAACAATTACTATAAATGTACCACTGATTTCCTTCCTTTTGCACATGAAGATCCATTTGTACCAACATAGAATTATCCTTTTCTTGTTCCATTTTATTTCTCCAAACTTTGGAGGTCATATCCTTTTGAACAATTTGACCTTCCTCCTTCTTGCTTGATTTTGGAAGTTCAGGGAACACTGTTCTACACCATTTAGCTTTATGCCCAAAATTATCACATTTGTAACAAATGATATTGTAATCCATGAGAGGTGCAAATGAATTGAAATTTCTCTTGGTGAAGCCAAAATCACTTTTAGCATGGACAATGCAATGTACAACTTTATGACCAAATTTATTACATGAAAAGCAATAACCATGGAAGAAATTATTGAGACCTATTTGATTACCTTGGAGGATATGGTTGCATGGTTCTCTCATTGTTGTTTCTATGATTGACTTCGATCCATGATGATTCTTTGTTTTCTTCCTTCTTGATGCTTCCACTTCTCAATACATCAGCATAGGTCTTGGGCTCTTCTTTACTTATTTTATTTGATGCCTCTATTTATTTTGAGCTTGACTCCCCCTTTTGTTTCTTTTGACCTTATTCAAAACCAAGTCTAGTATTTATAACTAAATATATTTGTGCTTTGATAATTTCACCCATGATTTCTGTGCTTTTCTCAAACCTATATAGCTTATCATTAGATTTTTCCACTTCCTTCCTCAGAGAAATAATCTCAAGTTCTATTTTTCACATTCCAACTCCTTTGCCTTTAACTGCTTAGTCATACCTTCTTCAATTCGCTTTGCCTCTTCAATTTTTACTTTTAAGTTGGTGAGATCTTGCAAAAGCTTTGCCTTTGTATCCTCATCCTCTTGTACTTGAATCTTCAATCTTGAGTTTTTATTTCTAAGAATTTTCAATTCTTCAAGAGCAACAACAAGTTCCTCTTCTATGTCAATTATGGCTTCCTCTTTATTTTATGGATCTCTCTCTTTGATTTCAATAATAGGAGTATCTTCTTTCACCTCCATGGCCATGTGTGTTCTTGTAAGATCTTCCTTCAAGCTGTTAGGCTTTCTTGAAGGAACCTACTCTGATACCAATTGAATAACACAATATTATGCTAAGGGGGATGAACAGTATAAGCTAAAAAATATCTCTTTTCTTTTCAAATAAATAACTTGAAATAATATCAATGCAATAATAAATCAATGTACATAATCACCATACATATAAGAGACAAATATTTTTACATGGAAACACCCTCTCGAGAGAAAACCATGGCAAAATATTGCTTATATATTTCTTCAATAAATTTTGTGGGCACCAACCCAGAGGATACACCAATCCTCTCATACAAGTTCATGGGCACCAACCCACAAGAGACACCAATCCCCTATACAAGTTTGTAGACACCAATCCATAGGAGACACCAATCCCCTCTTATAATTTCATGGGCACCAATACATAGGAGACACCAATCCCATATCAAAATTTCATGGGCACCAACCCACAAGAGACATAAATCCCCTATACTAAAGTTTTGCTCTGAAATCTACTCACAAACACTGCTCAAATTTGCTCCCAAATCTGATCCAAAATTTTTCTCAAGTGTGCTCAACAATATGATCCAAAACCCTTGTAAATACTGATTTGTAACTATCTTGTGCACCTTTCCTTCTTCTTGTAGATAGCTAAAATGTCCTTCCTTTTCAATTGAATTCTTGGGTGAAGATGTGCATTAATACTTTTACTATGTGACATCTTGACTTGTTATTAGGTTCTAAAAAGAATTATTTGTTGCCCCCACATTCATTTGAAACTCCTCATGATAAGATAAGCATTAATTTTTTTTTGGATAATTCAATTCAACCTTTCATTGCAAATTTAAATTACTCCCAAAAACTTAGTGCAAATTCAAACTATTCCCAATGGCTAGTGCACTTTCAACTTTCTCCCAATGGCTAGTGCAAATTCAAATTTCTCTCAACCATTAGTGCAAACTCGAATTACTCCTAGTGACTAGTGCAAACTCAAATTACTCCTAGTGGCTAGTGCAAAATTTTCACTACACATTCATATTACTCCCTATGGAATTATTTGAATAGGTTCAATGGATAGTAGTGAGATAAGTAGACACACAACACAACTATGAGGCAAGTAGACACATGGCTTGGCTCAAGTGGATATGCATGCACGACACAAGTGGATACGCAAGTTCAACTGTGAAGTGAGTAGACAAGTGGGTATGGCTATGAGGTGAGTAGACATGCTGGCATGACACATAAATATGTGGTTATAGTACAAGTAGACACATGGTATGGTTGTGAGACATACGACCATAGGATGGATGGCAAATTTGATAGTTAGAGATAGCATGGACCTTTCATGAAAGGACATGTGATAGATTCGATAGCTAGGGATAATGTGGAAATTTTACACTTGAAATGAATACCAAAAGGGGTCCTAATGTGACCGTAGTCACATTTAAAACATAGTGCTTGGAAGTATATAAACTACAACATGGAAGTGACACAAACAATGTGGGATTATGGGCTTTCCTTAAAAAATGAAGCTATATGTCATATGGCCAAACCAAATATACATACCTTTATTTAATGGTGTGGTTTGTGCACTCCATGTATTTTATAAGCTTGCTCCCTTCATTTTTTTCTATGTTTTAGAACAATGCTCGCTGGTCATTTTTGTTGGAAATCACTTTGTTTTATAACTTCAAATTGCACATCAATTGATGCTTTGATCAACACTGGTCAAGTTTCTCTATAATGCCTCCCACACAACCAGAGCAAAACTTCAACGAAATCATTTTTTGACCTCTCTTTGCTTCAATTCCCATCGCATGCCATTCTCTTCCACTAATCCATCTGTTGGACATTTTGAGGAATATTAGTTGTCATTGATGTCAAAATATTCTAAGAAGGATTGCATCTTGATTGGTTCCCATTGATGTCAAAATATTCTAAGAAGGATTGCATCTTGATTGGTTCCAAAAGAGCTTTATGTAAAGCATGATTTAAATGATTTTTCTCAAAAACATTGATGGAAAAATTAAAGGTTTTTCTTAAAACCTATGGAAAGGCCTAAGGAATTAAATTAATTATAATTAATTATAGTAATTTAATTATATATTAATTTGTAATTTAATTTAATAATCCTTCTAGTTATTAAATTAATTATAACTTAATCATATTAATTAATATTATTATTAAGTAATTTATAATTTAATTAAATTACCTTATGATAAGGTTAGCAAAGTTTAAATTCAAATTTCAATTGTCTTTTCCCCATCGACATCATCAAATTTATCAAAGCGCTGACATCTAAGTCAAATGGTGGATTTCATGTATAAATGCCATGCCAAAGGGGCATTCAAACTTTACCTTCATCGATTAATTCAAGCAATCAAGCAAATTTTATTTTGTGCAAATCATTGAGGAAGAAGACAAGAATCATTTTGTCATTAGCACCAAGAAGAAGACTAGTGGGAAGGACCTAAGGCCTCACTACCATTGGAAAATGTGGTCCATTGGTAGCACTCATTTCATGAGAGCATTTAGAGTGGAAGTGACCATGATCGATTTGCATGGAGGTTGTTGGCATGTTTGTCATGAGCGTCAAGGTGGAAATATTTTTGCAAATGCTTTTTAAAGTACCAAGCTTGGGAAGAAAGAGCACATGGTGCTCTTAGCATTCCAAGCATGTGCCTAGCACACGTAGTGGTCAAGCCCATGACTAGGGTGCATGAGGAGGCGATGGTTGTGGGTTCGAATCCTAGAAGTGGTAAAGGTAATTTTAATTAAATATTTTATTTGCCTAATGTTTTATTAAGGTGTTATTTGGAGTTATAAGGGTATATTAAAGGTTGCTTGCTTGGTAATTAATTTATGTTATTGGAGTTATAAGGAAAGTGGATTTGGTTTTTGCCAAATTTCTTTTTGCCATTAAATCTAATTAAAGATGTTTTTGAGTTAATTTTGGTGGATGTTAAATTTATTTTAATTAGGAGATTATAAGGTGTTATTGGATAAATATTTTATGTATGTTGATGGTTGTTTTAAAGATGGAGTGATAAGGTGTAATTGAGTTTTTCCATTACATTGTGAGAGAGATTTATCTTCTAACCTCTTTGAGTTTGGCATAGAAGTGTTTGTGGTTGTGGTAGATATTTGAGATTCCTTCATCATCAAGAAAAAGTATGAGAACATTCTTCCATAGTTAAGTTGATTGATTGGTTTTCTAAAAATAAGTTTGGAGTGAAAAGGAATTGATTAGGGCTTCCTTATTGAGTATGTTTGAGTTAATGCTTCAAGATTTTCTAGAATAAAGAGTTGTTATTTAAACCTTGTTTTATAAGCATTGTTGTTGAAACCATTGGTTGAGCAAAGAACTAGGGTTTGAAAATAACATGAGTATCATTGTTATGTGAGAGTTTTTTTATGAGCATTGTTGTTGAAGTGAGTTGTTGAGAAAAGAACTTGAACTAGGGTTATCATTGTTATGTGAGAGTTGTTTTATGAGCATTATTGTTGAAGTGAGTTGTTGAGCAAAGAACTTGAACTAGGGTTATCATTGTTATGTGAGATTTGTTGTTGAGCATTGTTGGAAATATTTTGAGTGAAGGATCATATGCTTGGACTAGGGTTTGTGAGCAAGAATTATTTCATTGAGAGATTGGTTGAGTAGAGTTGGTTGATCCTAGTCAAGTGGATGTGTGAAGTTATTGTTCAAGTTCCATAAAATAAACTATTCTATATTCTGAATTGAATTGAGAAAGTGATTGAGTTGAAGCATATTGAGTCTCTAACAATTCTCTGTATGTTTTTGAAATAGTGATTGAAATTTTTTGAGAATTGTGATGAGTATAGAGCATATTGAGTCTCTAACAATTCTATTTATGTTTCTATGAGATTGGAAAATTTCTAGTGTGGACTTGTTGAGCAGATTTGAGGCAAGTCTTTGAGAAGACTTGTGGATAGATTTGAGTAAGCTTTTGTGGAAGCTTACAATATAGATTGAGAGTAGATTTGGTTAAGTTCTTGAGAGGACTTATTGAGTAGATTTGGTTAAGTTCTTGAGAGGACTTATTGAGCATATTTGGTTAAGTTCTTGAGAGGACTTATTGAGAAGATTTGGTTAAGTTCTTGAGAGGACTTATTGAGAAGATTTGGTTAAGTTCTTGAGAGGACTTATTGAGCAGATTGGACAAGTTCTAGAGAGGACTTGTAGACATATTTAGTGTGATATTTTGTGGAATATTACAAGGCAGAGTTGAGACAAGTCTTTGAGAAGGCTTGGAGAGCAGAGTTGATTGATTGATTTGTTCAAACCTTGAGTTAATATTTGGGGTAGAACTAGCAAATTTGATTTGAGATTGAGTCAAGATTTGAGTTAAGGCTTGAGGACAGAGATTGAGGACTAATTTTTTCTAGACCGAAGGACTATGTTTAGTATAGATTCAAGGATAGAGTTTGGTGCAGATTTGAGGACAGATTTGTGCTAGACTAGAGATAGATATTGAGGATAAAAATTTGTGCTAGAATGATGAACTATGTTTAGTACAGATTTGAGACAGAGTTGAGTGTAATATTTGGAGGTGACTGAGTATAGAGAATGATATCATCTAGTGTATAGATATCCATTATCCAGGGTAATGAGGATAGGTATTATAAGTGAGGACAAGAGTGTTTAGTGGATAGCGATCAATTAGCCAAGGCAGTGGAAGCATTAGTTCTTCTAGAAGATCACTAACCAGAGTAAGAGGAGAAAGGAGTTCTCTTGTGGATAGAGATCCATGAAATTGATTAAGGGGATTGGTATCTTCTTTGGACATAGATCCATAAACATTGTAATAGGGAAATGATTCCCAAGAGATTGATTGAGAAAATTTTAGTGAAATATTTTCTCCGTGGAGTAGCCCACATTGGGTGAACCATGTAAATTATGGTGTCTCTATTGTGTGTGGTGATTTGTGCATTGATTTGATTACTACTATTGATATTGCTATATTTACATTGCATAATATTGATTGGTAAGAAAAAGTAAAAAGTGGTCTTATATTGTTCACTCCCCATCTCAGTATAATCTTGTGTTCTTCACCATTTCAATCATACAAAGCACACACGCTGTTTACACCATTTGAGCTTTTTTATGATCTGACAATCTGAACACTTCAATGAAAATAATATGTCCCTTAATTTTAGCTTTTTCACTATCAATATTTACCGTTGCTCTAATCTCCTTCACCATTGATAGTGAAAATCATGCATCTAACTATCTATAAACATGTAATCAAACTAAAAGCAAAATACAATGTAACTATTGCAAGATAAGGATATGATTTGCAAATAAAGTGCTCTTTATTAATCAAAATGAGTCAAGGTTGCATTCTTTCCCTCTTGGAAATCCCTCAATTTGATACAATCCATTACAAAGTTGTAACCCTTCCAAAAGGGAGAGATGCATTGCAAAATACTTTCACTCTTCCCACTAATTTATTTATAAGAGGGCTTAAGAGCTGCCTCCTCTTTTAGATGTCAAGAAATGTGATCTTGATGCCTTGAATATTGAATAAATCTATCACCTACATGCAAGGAAACAACAAAGCATATTAGTAGCACATGAAACCTCTCATGATGAGGTTGATTTCCAAGAAAATGTATGAAATATAGCAAATATGTAAAGAATACATGAACATGTATAAAAATATATAAAGTTGCCTAAAATATTGATGAATAAGCATGAAGTAAATCTTGAAACATATAAATGAACCTAGAATCACCTATAATCTTGCATATTAAGCATAAAAGAAACTAATATATGAAATCATATAAAGTAAAGCTTGAAGTGCATAAATATAAGCAAAGATGCCTATGAAACTACAAATCAACCATGGAAATGCATGAAATGTGATTAATATATGCTGAATTAATCTAAATTCATGCTAAGAAATGTAAATCTATGGCTAAAATAGAGAATTAAGCATGTCAAACCCTAGTTGTTGATGCTCATAGTAGCTAGCTCTACTAGCCACTATTGATAGTTGTAGCTAAGACTATGGGTTGTTGTTGACAATAGCAACCATATGAAAAGTATTATGCTCTTGAAATTAGGTCTATGGATGCACAATTTCTCCATGGAATTGATGATAAAGGGTCACCGATGTGTCCAAACATAGATTTATGTGTGAATTGTTATGAATTCATGATGGATTGGTGTGAAATGGTAAGCTTTATCCTCAAGCTATTGGAAACTCCATTGCTTTAGATGTAGGTGTCAATTCTCCAATTGGATAGCATATTGGCACTCCTCAAGGGTTGCAAGTGGCTCTCCAGTTTGGTAGGGCTTCACTGCATTCAACTTGTCTCTTCCTTTGCCTCTTTGGGGGTTCTATAAATAGAATCTCAAAATTCCAATATTGGCTTCTCAAGGAAGCCATGATAAATAATTAGTTGGCCTGAGTAGTTGGGAGGAATCCTCTAGAAGTTTTCTCACCCAAAACCACTCCAAAACCATTGCAATTTGAGTTGTTGCAACTAATTTTTCTTAGCTCAAGAAGGTCAAGTTTGTTATAGTTCTAGATGCTCTTGCTTAGTGTGGCTAGGACCCTAGCCACCATTTTCATCAGTAACTAAGATCTTAGTTGATGATGTCATCAATGGCTAAGGTTGAATAGGACTAGCCTACCCTAAATGAGTGATTAGAATCACTACTTAGCCTTGGAAAGGTCCAATATCATTCATATGGTCTACAAAGGTACCCATATGAGTAGTCTCCTAAACATAACATGTTTTAGGTATCTACATATGCCCCTTTTGTGATGCATTGTGGGAAAACACGATGCTAAGAAAAAATAGATAACCTAAAGCCATATTATAGGTTCATTGATGTTCATTGATCTGGTCAACGCTAGATGCCCCAATCCTAAAAAGGATGCACATCTCAAAATCATTGCTTCCAATGGAATGAAAGGCTTAAATTGAGTAAAAATTTGGACATTATCTACAAGAAATAAAAATAGATTATTTGAATGACAATGACCAAAGAACAAAATACCAAAATTTTAATTTACTATGTTTTATTTTTACCCCTACAAATGGGGAAGCTTGTGATAGTTGTTAGCAATGATTCATAAGATGAACGCAATTTACATGATCGAGTGATCCATTGTTAATTTTTATTATGAATGTTGATATTATGACTACCCCCTCAAGCGATGAGTTGATGAGGAAAGGACAAGTGATGAAAGCAATGAGTCACTTGACCATGATGAATAATTTGGATGATTCAAGACTTTTGCATTTTGTTATATGGTAGGTCCTATTACAACTATGATTTCAACCATTAATAGTAATTGTACATCTCTATCATGTGGAATAATTCAACTGTAATGGCCTTCTTATGGAATGAAGATGATAGTAATTCTATTTAAGCTTGTGTTGAATCACTATGTTTGATGATCTACTAAAAATTCATAGTAGAAATGAAATGAATACCTCATTCTTGTGGGGTAGTCTGGTCACCATGGCCTTCTTCGATATTGAAGTGAAGACATGTCAAGTCTACAATGAATAATTTGGTTCAAATAGCCTTATGGTAATTTACTCATCTTGCTAGATTGCATGGAGTGCAAGTCACTACAACCACAAAGTGTATAGGGTAAACAACTGGATACGAGTTATACTTGAAAGTTGATTTATTTTATTTTTTATTTTTGAAATTTTTGAGAATTATGGATCGGTAGATAATTATTATTTTCCATTTTATGGCTCCTCACAGTGATAAATTTGGAGCATTTATTATAGGCTACTAGCCATTATTGACATCCATGACTAATTTTTATAATTTCCTTAGCCATTATTGACAACAATGGTTGAGGTTTCCCTAATTCATACTCATTGTTGCCATCAATGAATGAGGGTCAAATGAAAAATATAAAAGCAAAATTAGGGTTTTTACATTTCATTATTTCTAGTTGGTAGATAGTGAAAGTGAGATCTCTAAAGTGAGAGAGAGAATATCTAATATGAAATGCTACCAAATTGACCACTCACCACCATGGCAGATCAACCGAAGGCCTCTACTACTGGTGGAGTTGGAGCTCCTAAGGTAGATTCTTCATTTCTCACTCATAATTTGAGTATTTAAAATGAACCTCACTAATTAATAGTATTAAATGAACTCCACTAAATTTTTGATAATGAACCTCACCTCTAGGTAAATTTAGCTGTAGGGTAGCTTAGAGGGAGGGTTTTTAATTTTTGGGGTCACTTTGGGGTGGGAAATGACCTCATAAGGGGTCTTTACCATAGCTACTGGTGGTAATAGTGGCTCCCAATTTACCAATTGGGGGCCACGGTTGCTAGCAACAACTAGGTTCAAACACCAATGGTCAAAAAATTGATCGTTGGTGCTAGTCTGCTATTAACAACAACGATTGCCATGGTGTCTACTATTGCCTTGAGTGGCTAAGAACTTTAGCCCATTTTTTTATTTTTTTTGGTTTTTAAAGTTAATTTTTTTTTTTTTTGATTTTGGAAGTTGATGACTTGGATTTTTTTTTATTTTTGAAGTTGATTTTTTGAATTTTTTTTTTTTGAAGTTGATTTGTGAACCTTGTTTTCTTCCCCTTAGACCTTGACTTTGTAGGTACAATAACCTAAATTGCTTCTTGAGCTATTTCCCAAGTTGAGCCATGTAGATTTGGATTGGTTTGGGGCCTTGGGCCTAGGCTATATCTTGAGATTGTCGATCATTAGGTCATATCAAGCCTACATGATAGTGTTAACCCATTTTTGGGATGTGAGGACTAAAACTTTTCATCTTTCAACTAGGGAGATGATGGTGACATTAGAGGATGTCTATCACATTTTTAGAATCCCTATAGATGGATGTGCTATCACCTATTCAACTACCACAATGAAGGCTACCATGTTTTAGAGGGTTTTTTATGATAGGCACCTAGAGGCCTTGGGTAGAATTGAGTATGGAGGGGTGCCAATGGCCTATTGGTATAAGGAGGATGTCTTATCTTGGAACCAGGTCATTCTGATGTACATTATCTATAATGTGCTTCTTACAGACACTTCAGGAGTGATGTTCCCTTGGAACCTCTTAACGATGGTGTAGGATCTACTAGGGAGCACCATAGATGAGGTGGTCATCATGGTGTGGGGGAGTGCACTCTTAGCCTAGCTATATGATGAGCTATTTTACATTACATAATGGGGATGAGTAGGCATAGGTTGTAGCATGATATTATAGATTTGGGCATGGGAGCACATCAGTAGAGAATATTTTGGAGGATTTCCCTTAGGTATCACATCATTAGTGGTAGTGATTCAGTGTTATGTGCCAACTAGCCACAAGATTCAAAGATATACCAAAGTATATCTCACATCAAGGATTTACAATATTACACAAATTCACTTATAGGGCTATAGGCTAGTCAAATAATATGGTGGCCCTACTTGAATTACCCATCATGGGAGTAGGTTGATTGAGACCTAAGATGAACTAGGTGTGATCACTAGGTTATTGGGCATAAGATCAAGATGTAGGAGTTATTTCACTTCTCTCGAGTGACCAAACAATTTGGGGTTGATAGGACATCTCTAAGGAGCTAGTCCTCTATCACCACCTTAAGGTAGAGACACAACTTGCATGGTCTCAGGTCATAGCTTTGATAGATGATTATGATACCCTAGGAGACATAGGGGTAGTAGATGCCAAAATGACACCCGATTATGAAACCTGGTGGACCACTAGGCTATGGTAGGGTGGCGGTCCTCTAGGCCACTCTAGAGATGGTGCAACTACTAAGGTTGTGTTTTATGACCCATATGGACAACAAGTGCATCCTAGGACTGAGGGTGAGTGGTATTAGGTAGCCACACAGGTAGAGGAGCCATAGGAGGAGGAGGGCAAGGAGGATGATCCAAAGGATGAGGTATCCTAGCTATGGGCTTAGGTACATAGTATGCAGGCACAGTTGTAGACAACACAGTGGTAGATATTAGAGAGAGAAACCTCTCTTACTACAACATGGGCTGATCTGAGTATGGGACAAACACGATGGTGGAAATACAAGGATGAGAAGATCACACTACAGGCATAGGTTGACTCAACTACTATTACTATAGAGAAGATCACTGCACAGAGAGATCTCCTACAGGAACATCTTGATGTTAAGATGACTGAGAGAAATTCCTACAAGGCATCACTATAGGTTGCTATTACTTCTCAGGCTACATAATTTACTCTAGTTGTTTTGATACTGGTAGGTTTGGATATAGATACCGAGATCATATGACTAATGGGTATCATAGCAGAAGATACGGTGTAGCGTATAGCAAATTCTACCTATATCATTGCTTTAGAGGCTAAGGTTAGGCTATGTGGGGGCACCTTTTTAGCTAGTTCTAAAATAGGGGGCTCCCATAGAAGTAGGTGGAGTGAGTTAGGGTAGTCATCAGTGCATCCCAGTCATAGGTTAGGGGCCCAATCAGAGAGATCAATAGGTACCAATTCTAGGTAGCCTCGTAGAGAGAGCATAGAGGGGGGAGGTGACTAAAGGGGGTAGGCCATGCATGATGTGACATGATATCTTTGTATTATTTTTGAGTGTAAGGTCTAAGGACCTACACTATTGTATCCTATAAGCATTTTTGATACCTAATGTACTTATTACTTACACACACACACACACACACACACATATATATGATACTTTGTTTTATGGCTCATTATGTGTGTTATTTTATTGCTTTATGTTTATGTGATGCAAAATGAATGCAATGCTTATATTATGTTTTTATTATGTTATATGGATGCGATGTACTAATGATGTGCACTAGCTTAATGAGAGAAGTAAAATTAGATGTTATGATCTAGATGCATAGATGCACTATTATGTATGCATATGTGGATGTGATGCTTATTGTAAATGCATGTTGAATTTGTTTCAATTGTGTATGCATTTAATCTATGTGATATGATATGATAGATGATGCATGTAATGTAACACATTAATTACATGAGGAATGAACTAATGCAAATGAACCTATATGCTTTAATCACTTAAAAAATAAGGAATGCATGTAATATGTGTTTTACAATCTAATGGATGACACCATAGAATGTATAAAAATCATGAATGAAAATGGTAACTCTTATCATAAGAATTAATAATTTTAATATTCATATGTGAAATTAAATGATTGAGATGTATGTGTTTTATATATAAGATTTTATAAATTAAAATATGTGCATAAAAATAGTCAATGGCCATCTAAATATTATTGCTGATATCCATCCGATATCTATCCTATTTCATGAAAATCCCTTAATAAACAAAACCTCATACGGAAAATTTGATGATTGATTTATGAGATGACTTGTTGCTATAAGGTATTTTTAAGGTTTTCCATGAGACTCAAACACCCTAGTTGATTAATCAAAAGTTGTATAATGACTATACAGGACTCCTGAAAGATAAAAGTTTTTGTTATGAATACCAAGATATTCATTATCCCTATGTGTGCAAATGAATATATTGGATTATGCATAAGACTACATAATTTTCAGGTGGGATTGATTCATCCCATTTTTGTAATGAGGATCACCAAATGTTCATCATGATTCTAAGTTTTGATGTAGTTGGACTAGACTACTATGTAATACAGGCCACCTAAAGCTAGCTCATTTGTAAATTACTTAGAACTACCCCAATTCCAGGAAATATTCTTTCAACCCATTACTATATTGAGAATCACTCAATGGCTTTGAGTACTGACCATTCCAGGGATTCAATATCTTCACCCCATTATTTTATTTTCATTGTTTAGGATACTTGCTCATTCTTAGTGATGAGAATCACTATTTATTTTGCATTTTGTTTTTTTTTTAGCAAGGGATTTGCTTTGATTTTTGGGATTTTGCTTATTTTGTATGAAAGCAAGGGATTTATTTGGGTAGGAGGGAGCTTGTACTTTTTCCAATGATCAACATCCTAGACCATGCACATCACAAGATGAGCAAGTAAAAACCTTTTGCTTAAGGTGACTAGGACCACTTTGTAGTTTTCATATTTTCTTGTTCAAACTAGGATTGTTAATGTTTAAATTGTGAAAGGATTTTGAAATATGCAAGGTACTATCAAAACTAGACCTCATCTTCGAAAATGAATATAGCTTTCTAAAAAATCTAAGAAGATCACTAAGTATGGTTGAATGATCAAAAAACCCTAGTATATTCCTTATAGCAACAGGAAGGGTTGTGTTGAAAAACATAATTACTCACAAGGGTGATGGATGATGATGATGTAAAGATGCATGTTTAAGATACAAATGTGGTGTCGTTTATCAGATTGCAAACACAACTTATCCTAATACAAATGCAATGGATGAAAATGCCTAATGCAATATAATTAAATGAATGCATATGCAAAATGAAATTCATAGTGTAAATGTTTTTGTGTTTTTGTGTTTTTGATGTTTTGCAATGTTTTTGAATTTTATTTATTATTTTGATTTTTGTATTTTTCAAATGTTCTAGAATTTTGAATGCTTTTCAAATGTTTTTGGATTTTTTATTTTATGATTATTTTTTGGTTTTTTTTATGTTTTTAGGGGGAAAGGTGTGATACTTTAGGTACCCCCAGTGTGTGTGCCACTCAATGGATGGGAGGAAGGTGTGATACCGTTAGAATCCTAACTTTGTTTTATTGCCCATGATGTGGACAATGGGGAAGGTGTGCTACCTTAAGGATCCCCAGTGTGCATGTCATCCACTACAATGTAATTGACCTATTTAGGAAGTGTGATGAAAATAAATTCTCCCTATTGAGGCATGGAACTTTGTGAAGTGTCAGTATCTTGATGGGGTAATATCAATGACCTATCTAGGGATATGGTCTTCCTATCGATAAGGTCATGGACTATATGTCTAAATACATGATAATAGCTAATATCATGACCCCTCACTCGATGATAGAGGTAAGCATGATCCTCCCTATGAGTTTTGGACCTATATGGGTTGTGCGGGGGTATGTATGGCAAGATGATTGTCTTCGTTTCTTATAGCTTATGAATGATGGTGTGCATGAATTTAGATAAAGGTATACAAATATGCTAATTATGTTTTTGAAAAGGATGATACGGTGGCTAAGATACATGTGTCTTAGTCATTTGCTTAGGTGACTCTCCTCGATTCTCTGGTATAGGTGAAGTACCTTCAACTATTATCACTTACTGATATTTGGTATCGAGAAGGGTATTAATAAAAATTTGATTCTTCTCAAGCATATTTTGTATCATGTTCCTAAAAATACAATATGATTGAATGTCATGACCATCTAATCGATGGTACAGACAGTGTAAGTCTTCCCTATATTATTTAGGTTTCTGACAGTTTGGATATAAATGATAAGCCTTAGGTAAAGTTATGGTTTTTGCCTCGTATAATCGATTAAAATTTGATATTATAGGTTCAAGAAAAGGTGTGTAATTGTGAGGTGAATGACAATGCTACTTTTGGATCTGATCGAGCAATATTGCATTTTATTGCAACTGTATAGGAGGCGGTTCGACCTCGGATGCGATTTGCTTTTGTAGCTCTATGCTTGTGAGCTAATGCATTATCTGCTTTAACGCATTATTCTAATGACCCATTTGTACCTCTATCCTATCTAGGTAATCTAGGATATGTTATAGGTTCGATGGAAAATATTTCTCACTTATGCTAGATGACTATAAGGATATCACTATTGTGGTAATGACATATGGACTTTTAGGATCTTCGTCCTATGTTACCAAATTGATTGTTCTAGTAAATTCTTTTCTTAGATGAGGTGTGCATGCCTCACTACTCTTCTTAGGGAGTTCTTGACTAGAATATTGTCCCCAAATATTAGGTATTGAATCAAGGATGGTTCCTATGTGTGAGGATTCAATGGGATGAAAACCTATATCCTTCACTAAATTGAGGATAGGTGTGAATGTTGTGTCTTGCATTATCCGCTCACCTAGCTCGAGACTAGTTGAATGAGCTAAATCATGAAGCAGATTGGATGTTGATAGTTTAGGTGATATTGAATAGATGGGCACCACTATGATTTCCTCCTCATCTTTAGGTAAAATGATATCTTGTGTCATAGTGATGGGAGAAGATGGCAGAATATCCTTGATTAGCTCCTTCAAACTTTCTCCATTAGATATGCTAATGATGTAGAAGGGACATATGGAGGAATCCATAATGATGGTGGATATGAAGTGGGTGATGATGGCTTCACCATTGCATTGAGCCTCATGGTGTGCTATTGCCTATGGGTACTAGGAGTGGGCACTTCTTCATGCATTACCTTACAATATTGTTCTTTACAAAAATTTTGTTCAAGGATTCTCTCCTTATGCAGGTATTTATTGTACAGCTACTAGCAATGCAACCTCTATTGTTCTGCATGCTCATGCTCTAAATGTGCTAGCTCATGTTGCAAGTCTTCTGATTTATATCAAAATAATTTCTCTCTTTGATTAGCTTTAGTCTGATATAATCGATCTGTGTGATCCACTATGTATCTTCTTTGGACATAGGTGGTTAGCAGATAAATTTGTACCATGAACTTCAAAGAGCTTGCCATAGGTGGTTAGCAAATAAAAGAGCACTTGTGTCTTCAAAATTGTACACCTTTGAGGAATACCTTGAGAATGCAGTTGTAGTACATAAGTTTCTATCTCGTATAGAGGATCAAGAAGTCATTATTACGAATAGAAAAATATGGAATAGAGTTCCTAGAGCTGTGTTATATCGAGAGTATTACCATGAGATTTATTTCTACAGGTCAGAATCCGAGACAGATCATATTACTATAGCACACTTTGTCAAATTTTTGGAAAATCCATTTTCAATTTGAAGAGGAACATTTCATGACTCCTGATGAACTTGATCCCATCAATGACATCCATAAACTATTTATAGAAAACTAAGTCATTTCTATTATTATTGTTATTTCTTGTAACTAGAATGCTATTTGTTATCTTTATAATAATATTATAAAACAAAATAAAAATAAAAACAAAACAAAAATCAAAACATTTCCCTTTAATAGTAGGTATATAATTAAAATATATACCTCTCAAACCTATCGCATATATATATAAATATATATTTTCTGAAATCTAAGTTTAAGCACAATGCCTAGACTTAGGAATGGAAAACAAACTGAAGAAGAAGAATATTGGTTAGGAAAACCATTAATTAACCTAGATGTCCTTCTTGAAGATCAAATTCTGGAAGAAGGAACCCTAGATCAGCAAGAAGAAGACCTTGCTGTAGGAAATGAACAAGAAGAAACTAATAGAGAGGAAGGATCCTCATCCCCTAAAATGTCTCCGGGAGGAGCTGTTACTTTTGAAAACATGGATCAATTTTGGAAATTTATTAATACTAATATTGGTGTTCTTAATAGAGCAGTCCATATGGATAAAGATCAAATTAGTGACACTCAAGCAACTCTAGAAGACGTATTTCACACACACACTAATCCCTTGTCCTTTATTGATCAAGAGAGTGATCAAGCTAGACCATCCAATTTGGATATGGCAGATATAATCTAGAACATGCAACAACAATAGGTTACCCAACCATCTAAAGTGCATGTTAGCGAGCCTAGGGTCATTCCAACACAAAATAAACCCTCATTTACTACTCTATTTTGCCAAGCCATTGAGCAATATACCTCAAATCAACAAAAACCCAAAACAAAACCAAACACCAATTTCCAACAATCTAGAATACAACATAATACTACTACAAATCCTCTTCATAATACTCTTCCTACCAACCATTTACATAATAGCAATATAGCGTCTAATCCTTATGTCCCACCGTCATACGCTCACAAATCCCATGCTTATGTCCCACCGAACCAATATGGTGGACAAACTAGTAATCTTGAAACTATGGTGAAACAGTTAGTTTTGCGCATGGATCAGATAGATCCCTACTGTCCCTCATACAATTATTGGGAGATGTGTAGTCAACCTCTAGATCCTATAGTTGTAGCACAACCATATCCTAAACATTTTCCTATGCCTGTCTTGCCCATATATAAAGGAACCAAAGATCCCATAGAGCATCTTCGTATGTTTAGGATAGCATGTCATGATATATCACATGATGACTTGTTATTACTAAAAATGTTCCTAAAAAGTTTAGGAGGAATGGAATTAGAGTGGTATTATCAATTACCCACTCATTCTTTGAGGAACTTTGAAGAAACTACTGAGTCTTTTGTGCATCAATTTAGTGCCTACATCGAAAGGCATGTGACCATTAAAGACTTGTACAACTTAAAACAAGACAAAGATGAATGTTTTGCCGATTTCTTAGCTAGGTGGAGATAGTTGATAGGAAAATTGCACTTTGTGTTACCTTATAGGGAGATGTTGGACATCTTTATTAATAATTTACAAGAACAACTATCTTATGAATTATCAACTGCTACCTTGACCACCTTTGATTAGGCTATAGACTTAGCCCGAAGAGTGGAAGATGCTCTCATTAGGAGAGGTCAGCTTAAAAAGAAATATGATGAGAAAACATCCAGAAATCAATATAAAAATAAACAAGTTGTGGGTGATGGAGTCACTGATAGTAGAAATATTGCTAATGTTAATGCTGCGAAAACAACAAAGAATTTTATACTGAAACCTCCTGATAAATCTCCTCGAGAATTTACTAGATTAAATAAACTATTATCAACCATTCTTTCATAATTATTAGAGCGAGGTTTGATTCAATTACCAACTATTCGGGAACCTGATCCAACTATACCCGGATATAGAGTTGACTTACACTGTGATTTCCATAGAGGACCTGGACACACTACCAACTCTTGTAAAAGATTAAAACATAAAATACAGGACCTAATTGATAACAATGAGATGGAGGTGCAAGCCTTTAAACCTAAGCAAAATCCTCCTAATAATACTCAAAAGTGTAGACACCAAAACAGCACCAATCCGATTATGTGACTGCAAACACTGATCGCTTTGACAAACACAGCCCCCAGGGCAGCCCTCAGAGGTCAAAAAGTGGTCCTAACCACTTCCATAGCAATTTTGTAAGGTCAAGAAGCAATTTGGTACATTTAGACACTTTGCCCAGCACTCGTCTCACCCAGGGACGATTACTAACTTGCAATCGTCTCACCCAGGGACGATTGTTGTAATCGTCCCACCCAGGGACGATTACCAAGTTTAACGGGAAAAACGACAAACGACGCCAAGTGGCAGCCCAGAACAGTCAGTTGATGACTCCTGCCTTGCACGCGTGTGTAGGTGGACAGAAGGGCCGTTAGAGGACTGTCACAAGAAGCAATTATGAAAACACAAGTCAATGGAGGACTCCCCTCCCTCATGAGGAGACATGACTGCCACATGGCGCCTATGACCAACACATGGCGTTTGTGCTTCCTTCCCAAAGGAGACCCCTTGGGTCTATAAAAGGTGAGACTTTTCTCACCCAAAATAGAGAGGTTGAAGGAGTTTTCAAGCAACGAAGTGCTGCCGAGTTGAAGACCCACTTGCATCCCTTTTGGTTCACCTTCCCACATCCACCAATCTCTTTTGCAAGGGAGGTTGTTGGGTGGCCTTTGGAAGCTCGAACCTGACCCAAATCCAACACATGGACACCTGAACCAACCAATTCGCCGACCCCCCACTCCTAAGAGATTTTGGGCCCATCCCAAGTGGATTGGTGCCAAAATCAAGTTCCATCGGTGGGCTGCCCACTTGGGCACCCCGCACCTTTTGGATTTAGTTGTAGTTCATTTTCTGTCATTTGTTCATATTCCATGTTATTCTCTACTGTTCAATAGTTCAGAATCTTGAATCTTGATTTCAAAAGGTTTTCATCGAATATTATCATGCTTTTGTTATTTTGGTTGTCCCACTGACTTGCAGGTAACAACGTCCAATTTCTCGGTGATGGAGGCCAAATTGGGAGAATCCGACCATCTGGGTCGTCCCAAAATGGCCCCAATTACATAACCCCCTTGTTTGCAGGCATTTTGTAGGTCTCGGGAATCGACATTGGAGCAGCGGCAGGTCGGCTTCTTCAACACAATATCAATCGTCCCTGCAGGGACGATTAACAGCAGCAATCGTCCTTCCAGGGGACGATTAACAGCAGCAATCGTCCTTTCGAGGGACGATTAACAGTAGCAATCGTCCTTACCAGGGACGATTACCAGGTAAAAGCAGATTGGCCGGCTGTCTCAGGGGCAATGGCCTTTTGGTAACATTTTCTGTCTTCTGTCAAGTTTTCAAGCCATTTGGACTCACTGTATTTACTGTTTCAGGCAGATGTTTACATGCATATTTCGTTGATTTTAGAGAACGAACCCCTTTCCTTTGCAGCAGGTGCTACTGACATTTTTATTGTTTCTTTGATTGCAGGAAAAGCAATCAGAGGTGAAGAACTTATCCACATCAGCGGCGACAGCATCTTGGCCCGCCCATTGCAATCGTGGGCACGCGGGAAGAGGAAGACTAGGTCACACATTGTAATGAAGACAAATTTAACGCTCCTAGCCCCCAAAAGGGGAGGAGACGTCTATGTAACCGAGGATAAGATATTTGAATAAAGAGGGCTATGATTTCTTTACATCTTGTCTTTCGTTTCCAAGTTGTCTCCTTTCTCTGTTTTAGTGCATAGGATCAAAGCGTTACATTTTCGTCTTATGTTGCATAACTAGTGTTTCCTTTGCCCGAAATCTCGTGCTTTCATGGCGATCACGGTGGGACCTTGTCCCCTTTTTTAAAATCACAGAAACTGATTGAATTTTTGTGTTTGTGCTTGACAGGTACATTTTTTTCTTGCAGACTGTTAATCGTCTCTCAAGAAGGACGATTTCTTTCTGGGAAATCGTCTCACCCTGGGACGATTGTAAAATCGTCTCTACAAGGGACGATTTCTGTTCTGTTAATCGTCTCACCAAGGGACGATTTTCTGTCTGCAACTTTTCAGAGCAAAAATTCAGAGGCAACTGGAGCAGGCAGAGAAGAGGTAGGGATTTTCATCATCTCTGTTGAAATTTTCTGTTTCTGTTTCTGTTTCTTTGACTGTTTTCATTTTTAGCTTGCATTGCTTAGGAAAAGTCATTCATGCATGTTTCATTTTCATTGGATAAAATGAACCTCACACACTCCACGAAACAATTTTAAACCAAGGAGCTGGTCGTAAGACCCCAGCCCTTGATCAAGACCATTGGTGGATTTAATCACCACCTTGGCTTGATTTGCATACATTTCCTGATTGTCAACTGTTGTTAGGCGTAAATCCTGACGAAGATAGACCGAGCGTAGCTGGGGTGATTCCCATGCACGCGAGGATAAGTTTTCTATGGTAGGTGCCATTAATAGGACAATCCCCCTTCCGTACCACCTACGTACCACGTACCTTCTGCTCTCACGTACCTATAGTCTCCCTCTCGTAAGGGCGGGTATATAGAGAGGTTGGTATATCGGCCTGGCTGGTATATTGAAGGGGCGACCTTTTGGGAGTTATAAGAGCCTACATGATGCATTTAAACGTTCTACAAAACCTACAAAGACAAAACAAAACACCAAAATACACTAAACCAGTCTAGGGCACACCAAGAATCCTTAAAAGAGATAATCACGGTTTTGTGAATGTGTGTGTTTAATTCTGTTTAGTGTAGACAAAAAAAAAAAAATCATTAAAAACAAGATAAAAATCTACTTAGATAGTGTGGACGCACCGCAATGGTGTACACCCGCAGCCAAGCCCAATCAAGGGCAGCAGCTCCGGAAGGTACACAAGAAGCAGGCACAAGTCGCCTTCGCTTCAGTCCTGAGGATTTGGTCATACCGCCTTATCGGTCTAACCTACAAAAGAATCCAATTCAAAATCCTCGATGGGGTATGCCCATTCAAAGCAGCCCCTCTCGAAAAGATGCCCTACATGCAGACCTTAATGTAAATAGAGAATCACCCTCTCAAGCTAGACATGAGTGGCCACAGCACGATGAAGCGCTAACGGGGCACACTGTCCATTTGGAGGGACAACGTGGATATGGCGTCCCTTCTTTACCTCTCATCAGAACAGAGAGACCAAATCCAGAGCGTAGGGCTCCTTACACAGGGCGACCTAACTCCGCCTGCCCCTTACGCACCTATGAGAGAGAATATGAGGAAGATCATCGCATTCCTCAAGGACAACAACATACAACGCGGGAACCTTATGCTTCTGCACCACCCGGATATCATAATCACCCCTTGAGGCCAGAACCTCGAGCACATACCGCCTACCTCGACAGAGGGAAGCGACCCCTTGAGATTTTAGAGCATCAAAACCGAGGTAAACCCATAGGAGGAACATTTGAACCTTCTGAACAAAATAGGGTAGATCAAATTGACCCGGCTGTCGCCAGATATACCACCCGTCAAGCCCAAATCATGCGGCTTAAACAAAGTCAGCAAGAGATAGAGTATCAATACCGCTTGGATAAAGAACGCATGCAACGTGAAGCGGATGAGTTACAATATGAAATACTTGAGAGAGGGCCAACCCCTCACGTCCAAAGAGCCGAACAACATGAGAGGCATAACCCTTTAACGCAGGACGGGTCTCCACGACCTCGTCAAGCTTTGCCTCCGAGACCTCATAGACATGAGAGGGAGGCTACTCCTCGAAATGATGATGGGTACCTTCAGCGGGGACTCGATCAAGGTCAGAGGTTTCACCCAGAAACTCCTCAAGAATTTTATGAGGAGTACGAACCAGAGATAGAACATGTTGAAACTCTCCATCAAGGCAGGAGGGCTGCCATTCGGCCACCCCTCCATAGGCCCCCAGTTTATCATAACGTACAACGGGAGCAAGCAAGAGAGGAAGAAATAAAATCTTCCGATGCATACCAAGCGCTATTGGAGCGTTTGGAGTCGTGGAGACAAAAGCTGCCGGGCATCAAAAACCCACATTACGTCTACTCCGCAGTAATCCGGTGCATCCCTCAGTGCCTACACCTCTTTACCCCGAACACTTCAAGTTGCCTCAATTGGCAATTTTTAAAGGTGAGGAGGACGCACAAGAGCACGTTACAAGATTTCTAAGCCAGTGCTTCGCAATCCAAGATAATGACGCATTGTCGCTTAGAACATTCATAACCACATTCGTAGGCCCCGCCTCGGATTGGTTCACACAACTGCCCAAACACAGCATAAGCAACTTAGATCAGCTAGTAGATGCGTTTCTTGAACGCTTCGCCTTCAACACAAGGAAGAAGGCATCACTTAGTGATCTTGCTAGCCTTAAACAATTTGAGGAGGAAACAATGGCAGCGTACGGGAACCGATGGAGAGCTTTGCTTTCTAAGTTACCCTACCGTCCTCCCATGTCGGATCTCACGCAAATGTTCGCAAAAAGTTGCTTAAAATCAATCTCTGGTCTATTGTTGCACCGACAATACGACAGCCTAGAAGAAGCTTTGGCCCAAGCCAGACTTATAGAAGAGATTAAGATAGGCGAAGGCGCAATTGCCAAGCCTAAGAAGAAAGAGTGGAACAAAACCACTAAAACCGGGACAACGCAACCACAACACGCTGTAGTCAATCAAGTTGCGATAAATGTTCCCGCGCCTGTGCAAGAGAC
This sequence comes from Wollemia nobilis, assembly GCA_028583015.1. Lineage (NCBI taxonomy): Eukaryota > Viridiplantae > Streptophyta > Pinopsida > Araucariales > Araucariaceae > Wollemia > Wollemia nobilis. The sequence continues at coordinate 83,037 of JAQPPZ010006563.1, read as the reverse complement.
GCAGCCCCAAAGGGCTAATTACCAGGCAGTGCCTCCTGCTTACGAAAGAGATAACAAAAGACAGGAGCAGTATCAGTAGCGTCGCCCTAGGCGACAATTCACCCCGTATGCGGAGTCTAGGGACTCCTTATTTGACCGCTTGTCAGCGGCAAATTTAGTTACTCTGCCAAAAATCCAAATTTTTGACCCTAACATTCCCAAGCCTAGGGGGTATAGGGAGGAATTGTATTGCAGATTCCATAGGCGCAGAGGACATGACCTAAATGGGTGCTGGAAATTCAAAGAACTAGTCCAGGATTTGATCGACAATAGAACATTGGTCGTGGACAACCCCATCGCACCAAACAACCAACAAATGGGGGTATTCAAGGACCCCTTGCCTGCCCACGAGGCACAGACAAAACCGCTCCAGATTAACGAGGTGCGACAAGATCTTCCCGCGCAAGGATTGGTGGGAATGATTAGCATTGTAACAAGGAACAGAAGATACCCAGCAGTTGCCCCCGAGGTAGCTACGAGGGAAGTTCCGTCGACATCGCAGCCTCAACAACGCCCAACGCAGTTGCCTCCGCCTAGACCCGAGGTCACGATACGGACCAAACTCACGCAGAGTCTGCGGACCACATCGGCTAGGCTGTCCATCTACGAGCTTATCCAACAATCAGCTCCCCATAGAGAAGCTCTTATGGACATTTTAAAAGCCATTGAAGTACAACCCCACGAAGCAAATTCTTTCAACGCCTTCGTGGGACATGTGAAACAATGTACGGAGCCTGTCATCACATTCAGAGAAGACGAGGTCAAAACGATATCAAATGACATGGCGGATCCACCCCTGCACGTTATCGCGCGGGTCAACGGGATCCCGTACAAGAGAGTGCTGATAGATACCGGCTCGTCTAAGGAACATTATAACCACCGCAGCGTTAAAACATTTAAAACCGCCAGCCTCTCACATCACCGCTTCCACGTACACACCGCGAGCTTTTAACGATGCAATTTGCTCGACAATCGACACAGCTTGTTCCCGCCTATCCGGTAGGACAAAAGTCAATACCCACACCGTGCCATGTGCTCGGAAGGCGAAATGGCTTATAATATACTCGCTAGGGCGGCCTTGGATCGTGGACATGAAGTGTGTCCCCTCGATCGCACACCAGTTCTTGAAATATGCCTATGAAGGGCAAATACATGTAGTCCCAATGGACTTAGAGCCCTTCAAGTATTGCAATGCGGTACAATTCATACCTCAATCGACCCTCCCATCAACGCATTTGGATTTTCAATTAAATCCATCTAAACATGGTCCGATACCGCAGGTACCACTGGTGGCCAACAAGGCAAAATCCCAGCCAGGTGAGACTTCATCACCTACTCCTTCATCATCAACGCCACCTATCGTGGCCCAACAGAAGGACAAGGGAAAGCAAATCATGGAAGAGGTTAAGCCTCTAGAAGAGGGGTTGCCCACGATTTCAACGATATCAACAGAGGAAACACCCAACACAACACAAACCAAGACTCCTGAACAACCAAACATGGAATGGACTCAGGAAGGACTACCGTTTCCTCCTACCCAATCATCAACAATCACTGTTGAGATGGCCAATACGGGCCTGGGGGAGTACTTAGTGCAAAACGTTGTGGCAACCCCCACATTGGAGTCAATGCAGGACATGGGAAGACCTCGCCTTCCCATAGGGACAATTGTTCCACTAGGCTACCCTCCCAACCAGACGAATTTTGTGTATGGGGGCCTTGATCATGGTTCTGAACCATGCGAACAAAAGGAAACAGATGAAGAGCCTTTTGTCGAAAACATCAATTATCTGTCGAACCCAGAATTTGCCCTAAAATATCTCGAACAATGCAATTGGCATGGGTATGGGCTAGGCAGATATGAGCAAGGGACGCGAATCCTTTGCCAACCAAGATATCAGATGCCATACGACAAGTCAGGAGTGGGGTTCAACCACCCCTTGCCCTTAGACATCTTGGTTGAAAATATGCAAGGCCTAGAAATAGGCAACAAGGGGGGATTGGCACAAGACCCGTACGCCAATCCAAACACAGAATACACATTGGGGGACTATCTCCCATGGTCTACAAACACCCCTGGAAATAGCAATAATCCCTCTCCTTTGCTAGAGAGAGGTGAAAGTTCAGAGAGCAATCCTCAAAGAGAACAACAACGGCTTTCGGACATTTTTTTGAAGCTGTTTCCCCTAGAGATTCCAGATGAAATGACACAATGTCAAGAGAATCAGGTCCCTCCACCAAGAGTGGAACAACCACAATGGGACTGGATTAACTTATTGGAACAAGAAGAGTCCTCAACGTCACAAGCAACAGATGCTGAAGAGGATGAACAATTTTGGATCTATGAAAGTGAGTCAGAAGACGAGACTGAGATGGACTATCTCATACATGCACGACGACATCATCGCGCTTTAACTCATGAAGATCTAATGGGACAAATGGGCATCCTATTAGGACATGAATGGCACGTAGACCCAGCGAGGTGGGACCAAGTGTTAGACCTATGGCTCCAAATTCAAGATGAGCATCGTCCACCTCGAGATCCCATCATGACAGCAGTGCCGAGGGAAGACCCCGCCTTCCTTTTCACACATAGAGATGAGTTTGCACCTAGAGAGGATCCATTCGTGCCCGTTCCCGTAGAGCCAGATCCAGAGTATAGGGAACAACTAAAAGAATCAAGTCATCACACCCGCGGTTCTGGAGACCAAATTCATTCCATCCACATGATCTCCATTGATTTGACCGCACCCATCCGCAATCCGATCGATCCATCATGGCCATTGCATCTAGACATGGATGCCATCGATTGGGATCGCGTCAATTCACCATTATCACCATCAGAGTACTGGCCTTTCGGTGAAATGCTTCATTTCACCCCAAGGACAACTCAGGATATTTTTCAAGCTGAAGAGGGACCCGAGGTTCCAAACGTAGATCTTAACTCAGCTGATGATATCCATTTGATCCCAACTCCACATCAGTTGGAGGACGGATCCCACATGTCAGTCGAGGAGACGACTGACGTAGACATCGGCACAGATCCAATGAATCCACGGATTCTCAAGCTGGGGGTAAGTCTTTCCCCCGAAGAGCAAGCCGATTACATTGCCCTTCTTAAAGAAAAGAAGGAGGTTTTTGCATGGTCGTACAAGGATATGCCAGGACTAGACCCGCAGCTAGTCATGCACAATTTAACGCTTGATCCGACAATCAAGCCTGTAAAGCAAAAACTAAGAAAGATGCACCCAACAAGTGGCCTTGATGGTCAAAGACGAATTGCAAAAGCCGTTGGATGCACAATTTGTCATCTGCATGGATTATCCGCCATGGTTGTCCAACATGGTTCCCGTCAAGAAGCCCGACGGGAGGATTCGCATATGCACCGATTTTTGAGACCTAAACAAAGCGAGTCCTAAGGATGATTTCCCCTTGCCAAGCATCGACGCATTGGTAGACGCTACAGCAGGTCACGAAATGCTCTCCCTAATGGACGGTTTCTCAGGATACAATCAAATTCGTATCAATCCTGAAGACCAACTCAAAACGGCATTCACAACGCCTTGGGGGACATTTTGCTATAAGGTCATGCCTTTTGGCCTTAAAAACGCTGGCGCTACATACCAACGTGCTATGACGTATATCTTCCACGATTACATGCACAAAACTTTGGAAGATTACATGGATGATTTGTTAGCCAAGTCTCTCTTGCGCTCAGATCATCTCGGTGACTTAAGCAAGATTCTCGATCGCCTCATAGAGCATAAGGTCGACTGAATCCCAAGAAGTGCGTGTTCGGCGTCACATCTGGAAAACTCTTGGGTTTTATAGTCTCAAAGAGAGGCATCGAAGTGGACCCAAACAAAGTCAAGGCAATCCTTGAAATGGCTCCCCCAACCACTATCAAGCAGCTAAGAAGTCTGCAAGGAAAGGTCGCGTCGATTAAACGCTTCATAGCGCAATTATCTGACAAATGCCGACCAATGAACAAACTATTGCACAAGGGGGTCACATTTCATTGGGATGACGAGTGCCAGTCAGCCTTTGACGAAATCAAACAATACTTGGCTTCGCCGCCGCATCTGGCACCACCTAGACCAGGAGTGCCGTTCTACTTATACATCTCAGCTAATCGAGGTGGCACCGGGCGCCATGCTAGCCCAGAAGAATGAACATCACAAAGAACAGAGCTACTTACTATCTTAGCCGCACCCTGGTCGGGCTACGTAACTTAACTATGCATACGTTGAAAAACTCGCTTGGCAGTGGTGTTTGCTACCAAAAGGCTACGCCACTACATGCTCGAGCAACACTACGTATGTTGTGTCTAAGGAGAATCCATTGCGATACATGATGAGTCGTACTTATCATAGTAGTCGCACGGCGAAATGGATCATGTTGTTGACGGAATTTGACATTGAGTTTATTGGGCAAAAATCTATAAAAGGACAAGTCATAGCCGATCAACTAGCAGAGGCTCCTCTTGAAGACGATCAGCCTCTAGTCATAGAACTACCCGATGATGGGGTCTTCCATGTCTCAGAATCGCCAGATTCTGAAGAGCCTGAGTCTCAGGCCGACATAACCTTATTCTTTGATGGTTCTAAATGCGAGCAAGGTGGTGGCGCAGGAATTGTATTCTTCACACCGCAGGGCGCTCCAATGCCCCTGTCATTTAAATTAAACTTCCAAGTGCACCAACAACAATGCAGAATATGAAGCCTTGCTCCTAGGTCTTCAAACAACGAATCGCCATGAACATCAAAAGACTGAACATCTTTGGTGATTCACTGTTAATCGTCAATCAAGTCAAAGGGGTATATCAATGCAAATGCCCAGTTTTGAAGGCCTATAAAGCCCTCGTGGATAAATTCCTGGCAAAACTTGAGTGGTATGACATCGAGGCACTCCCTCGATCATCGAATCATTTTGCGGACACAATGGCCTCCTTGGGGTCACTAATCCCGCAAGACCTTTCCGGTGATATGACAACCATTCAAGTCAAAACATTATCGCAACCCGCGATGGAGCGCGCAAGCTCAGACTTGACGCCAGGAGTCCACATGATCCAGATCGAACCATCCTCGGATAAGTTCTTTCGAATCCGAGATAGTCTGAAACGTGCCAACTGGGGGTCCTTATTTTCCCCCACTCCCATTGATAGCAACACAACGCTATTCTTACAAGTTTTATCCCAATCAGCACTTGATAGGGAAGAACTTCAAAAGGGATTGGCTGTTCATACTGTCGAGGTTTCCGATCAACAGGACTGGTATTTACCAATCAGAGACTACCTCAAGTTAGGTAATCTTCCCTTTGGATTGACGCATGCCGCAAAACGAACATTCAAACAGAAAGCGGCAAAATATGTCTTGATAGGAGACATTTTGTATCGTCGTAGCTATGACGGAATTCTCCTTCGTTGCTTGGACCAGCAAGAGTCCACTTGGGCAGTCGCCCAAGCGCATGACGGTACATGTGGCGGCCACTTTAGTGGTATGGCCATTGCAAAGCGCATTCTTCGCATGGGCTATTATTGGCCATCTTTAGAGCAAGATTGTTGCGCGTATGTCAAGAGGTGCGTAAAATGTCAACATCATGCCAATCTGATGCACGTACCTTCCTAGGCCTTACAGACAGTCTAGTCTGCTTGGCCATTTTCGTAGTGGGGCCTCGATCTAATCGAAAAGATCTCCCCTGCATCGTCAGGCCGTCACACGTTTATCATAACGGCCACAGAATACTTTACCAAATGGGTGGAAGCAATTCCGTTAACCTCTACGACAGGACCCCGCATTGCGGAGTTCATCTTGCATCACATCATATGTCGTTTTGGTATTCCATCCAAAATAATCTCGGATAATGGGCCATCATTCAAGAACAAAGACGTGCGTGCTTTGACCACAAAGTACAAAATTCAGCACAGCTTTTCAACACCCTATTATCCGCAAGCAAATGGGCAAGCAGAGGCATCAAACAAGACACTAGTTGCCATCCTTAAAAAGACCGTCGCAGATAGTCATAAGGATTGGCACATACAAATCCCACTTGCACTTTGGGCTTATCGCACTAGCATTCGGACGCCAACTGGGGCAACTCCGTTTTCACTAGTGTATGGCTCAGAGGCAGTAATGCCTCTCGAGTTGGAAATTCCTTCCCTCCGCATATCAATGCAGGAATTCATCGATGATGACACTGCACGGCAGGCCCGGTTAGACCAACTTACGTTGCTTGACGAACGACGCGTTAATGCTCTTGAGCACTTACGTATCTATCAAGAGCGGCTTAAGAGAGCTTACAACATGAAAGTTCACCTAAGAGACTTTCGGGTTGGTGATTTGGTTCTGAAGGAAAACCAACAAAACTCTAATTTGCCGCCCCACCTGAGGGATAAATTCGTGGCAAATTGGTTAGGTCCTTATGTCATTGATAGCAAAATAGGACCCGGGACATACCGGCTAGCTTCTCTTGATGGTATCAAGGAAATAGAACCCTTGAATATCAGTCACTTGCGACCATTTCATATCTAAGAAAGCCATATCCCAAAAAAAAAAAAAAAAAAAAGCTCCAAGGATTATCGCAATCTCTTGGTCAAATCCAAAAAGCTCCAAGGATTATCAAAATCTCTTGGTCAATCCCAAAAAAAAGCTCCAAGGATTATCGCAATCTCTTGGTCAAATCCAAAAAAAGCTCCAAGGATTATCGCAATCTCTTTGTCAACCAAAAAGCTCCAAGGATTATCGCAATCACTTGGTCAAACCCAAAAAGCTCCAAGGATTATCGCAATCACTTGGTCAAAACCCAACAAAAATACATCAAAAACAACAACAAAAAATTCAAAAACAACAAAATACATCAAAAACAACAAAAATTTGCATCTCATTTCTACGCATTCTCAAATTCATCAATTGAGAGTTTTCTCACATCTCATCTTCATATTCGCCAAACTCAATTCATCGAAAATACAAAAATATGTAGCTGCATTAAGCATTGCATTCATACAAATCCATCTTGTTCCCCACCTGTTCCATTTCATAAAAACAACAGACACACCATGCATTGCTTCCACCACACTAGAGTCAATGGTCTTTTAATGTATCACGAGTTTTCGTAGTTCAGCCAAAATTTTCCTCTTTAGCCATGTAATGTATCAAGTCGAACAGATTTTACGAAGGTAGAGTCATACTTGAAATACACCTTGATACGTAACATCCCAACACAAACTAAACACATTAACAATTCCAGAGTTATGTGAAAGAAAGATGAACTGCACAGTAATCTAGGTCACCATAAGCGAAACGGTTATCTTGCTCATCCCCCTGTGCGGATGACCCAAAGAATGCTGAGAGTTGGCAAAAGGACAAGCATCACCCCTACCCAATTCCCAAAAATCCCTAATTCTCAATAGTTGCAAAAAAAAAATCAAAAAATTTGCAAAACGTCAAAACATCAAGATTTGACATCCTACAGTGCACACATCAAAATGCACTAAGAAACAATGATTTTTATCACTCCAATCCCTTGCTCAAAAAAAAAAAAAAAAAAAAGAAGAAAACAAATCAAAATAAACAATGATCTTATCACTACAAACGAGCAAGTATCCTATTACAATTGAAGAAAAGAAGGGAGTTGAACTTGAATCCCTGGAACTCTCAGGATTCTAAAGGTCTTCTCGCATGACGATATATCTCGTCACATTAACTTGCGTACAAATCAATGTTTGCATGTGGATAAGCTAGCTTATGACATCCTAGAAAACATCGCGGATTAATCTAACTAAACATAACAAAGGAGTTAGTGGAGCTAGTTAGGTGATCCTCAATACAGGTTCGGTTGAAAGCCCATCTGGCACTGGCGGTATCCTGATAAATACCACATAAATGAACTCAATGGCACACACAGGGATGTGAAATAGCTTGGTCAAAAATAGGTCTGATTCATACCTTGTTCAAAAATCATGTAAGATAAAGTACAGTCATGGCTAGAGAGCTAGAACTGTCTGAGTCTCAAAAAAACTTAGCTACATTTCTAAACCAACTGCGCTACTTTTCGTCTTTGCAATACCATCAAAAAATACAAAAAAAAAAAGAAAAACCACATGTATACATACAAATTCATGCATCACAACAATCGCCTAAAAACAAAATAACAGAGTTCTAAACAATCTATGGTGCCATAGCCAAACATCACAAATCCCATTCATCCATTTCATCTCTGCATATCACATATAAATCAAAAACATTTGCAGTCATCATAGCATATGCATCCATCAAAATAAATCAACATAATACATCCATATTCATCAACCATCATGCACAAGATCAAAGAATATCAAAACAACAAAAACAACAAATAAATGCAACACAAAAACAAAAAGCAATAAACATTGCTGACACAAGTGCTCTTGCACTTAACCTCTTGGCATAGCAAAACTGATATCGAGGTTTACATTGTCACTATCCTACTCCCTAAGAAGGCTACCATAGCTGGACCGCTCCACGGGAAAACGGATTTCAGATAATTAAATCCCCAAATGGTGTCACAAAACAACAAAAACATCACAAAAAAGCAACACAAAAACATAGCAATAAACATTGCCAGACACAAGTGCTCTTGCACTTAACCTCTTGGCATAGAAAAATAGATGTCGAGGTTCAAATTATCACTCTCCTAATTCCCCAAGAAGGCTATCATAGCCGGACCGCTCCACGGGAAATAGGTTTTCGACGATTTCACCTCATTATGACATCACCAAAAGGGTTAACACCCACCAAAAATAGGTCCATATGTTGGAAAAATTGCACACGCTTAACGGTAAACCCTCTAAAGGCACCCTTGCACAAGTCATCTTGGGTCAAGCGACTCGACACTTCTCTCACAAAGGTCATTCCCTCATCGATTCGTCGCTTGAGGGGGTAGTCACACTTAGTCACCAACCAACAATCACACACCCAATTAAGGAAAACGACATGCATTCAAAGAATCATTGACAAAGACAATCACGCTCCTGCTTGGGGCAGTAAACAAGCAACAATCAAATCAATCAAACACTTGGCATTTCGTGAATCATGAATACAAGGTTCCCCTGAGGTAAAAACGCCCTTCGCCTATTCATGACTCGATCAATGTCTAAGTTCAAGTCACACCTCACCAAAATAGGTTAACACTTGAAATCAAATTCCTTAGCTCGTCGAAGCAAGGATTCAAGAATGCATGCCCTTTCCATACTTGGGGCATCAAAAGTTGGTTAGGTTACCAAGAAACCCTAATCATTAGTGCTTTGGTTATCTATTTTTGCTCAAAGACCGCGTCACCCGCAGCGCTTCCCAAAAAGGGGCATCTGTAGACACCAAAACAGCACCAATCCGATTATGTGACTGCAAACACTGATCGCTTTGACAAACACAGCCCCCAGGGCAGCCCTCAGAGGTCAAAAAGTGGTCCTAACCACTTCCATAGCAATTTTGTAAGGTCGGAAGCAATTTGGTACATTTAGACACTTTGCCCAGTACTCGTCTCACCCAGGGACGATTACTAACTTGCAATCGTCTCACCCAGGGACGATTGTTGTAATCGTCCCACCCAGGGACGATTACCAAGTTTAACGGGCAAAACGACAAACGACGCCAAGTGGCAGCCCATAATAGTCAGTTGATGACTCCTGCCTTGCACGCGTGTGTAGGTGGACAGAAGGGCCGTTAGAGGACTGTCACAAGAAGCAATTATGAAAACACAAGTCAATGGAGGACTCCCCTCCCTCATGAGGAGACATGACTGCCACATGGCGCCTATGACCAACACATGGCGTTTGTGCTTCTTTCCCAAAGGAGACCCCTTGGGTCTATAAAAGGTGAGACTTTTCTCACCCAAAATATAGAGGTTGAAGGAGTTTTCAAGCAACGAAGTGCTGCCGAGTTGAAGACCCACTTGCATCCCTTTTGGTTCACCTTCCCACATCCACCAATCTCTTTTGCAAGGGAGGTTGTTGGGTGGCCTTTGGAAGCTCGAACCTGACCCAAATCCAACACATGGACACCCGAACCAACCAATTCGCCGACCCCCCACTCCTAAGAGATTTTGGGCCCATCCCAAGTGGATTGGTGCCAAAATCAAGTTCCATCGGTGGGCTACCCACTTGGGCACCCCGCACCTTTTGGATTTAGTTGTAGTTCATTTTCCGTCATTTGTTCATATTCCATGTTATTCTCTCGTTGCTCAATAGTTCATAATCTTGAATCTTGATTTCAAAAGGTTTTCATCGAATATTATCATGCTTTTGTTATTTTGGTTGTCCCACTGACTTGCAGGTAACAACGTCCAATTTCTCGGTGATGGAGGCCAAATTGGGAGAATCCGACCATCTGGGTCGTCCCAAAATGGCCCCAATTACATAACCCCCTTGTTTGCAGGCATTTTGCAGGTCTCGAGAATCGACATTGGAGCAGCGGCAGGTCGGCTTCTTCAACACAAGATCAATCGTCCCCGCAGGGACGATTAACAGAGAATCGTCCTTCCAGGGGACGATTAATCAGCAATCGTCCTTTCGGGGACGATTAACAGTAGCAATCGTCCTTACCAGGGACGATTACCAGGTGAAAGCAGATTGGCCGGCTGTCTCAGGGGCAATGGCCTTTTGGTAACATTTTCTGTCTTCTGTCAAGTTTTCAAGCCATTTGGACTCACTGTATTTACTGTTTCAGGCAGATGTTTACATGCATATTTCGTTGATTTTAGAGAACGAACCCCTTTCCTTTGCAGCAGGTGCTACTGACATTTTTATTGTTTCTTTGATTGCAGGAAAAGCAATCAGAGGTGAAGAACTTATCCACATCAGCGGCGGCAGCATCTTGGCCCGCCCATTGCAATCGTGGGCACGCGGGAAGAGGAAGACTAGGTCACACATTGTAATGAAGACAAATTTAACGCTCCTAGCCCCCAAAAGGGGAGGAGACGTCTATGTAACCGAGGATAAGATATTTGAATAAAGAGGGCTGTGATTTCTTTACATCTTGTCTTTCGTTTCCAAGTTGTCTCCTTTCTCTGTTTTAGTGCATAGGATCAAAGCGTTACATTTTCGTCTTATGTTGCATAACTAGTGTTTCCTTTGCCCGGAATCTCGTGCTTTCAAAAAGAACATTCCTCAAAACCAGAATCAGAATGCCAATCAGTCATTGGACATATTTCAACATCCTTTACCAAAAGATGGCAAGGAAGTGGCTAATCAAATTGAACACCATAATGTTCCCCCTCTTACCCGATATGTAGGAACTATTAGTGGGCATTTACCTGCTCATGATTTGGAAATATTTGACACAAATTTATCTGTGGTTACAACCAGGCCTCTACATAATATTCATACACCTGATCTTAGTGATACAGAATATGAGATTGAGAGTGATATGGAAATCACCTCAAATCAATCGAATAGCTCTTAATATGAATCAGATCCTATTCTCATTATTATAAGTAATATGGTCCCAAAAGAACCATTTCCAAGAAGAGTCACTACTAGACCATCCTCTCACCAATTAAATTCTAATGAGTAAGCCATAAATGCTAGACCAAGACCCATTCATCATCCGTAGAATAATATTGTGGGTACCATCGGAGCTGTTACTAGACAACAGGCTCAAAACTCTCAAAAAGATCAAATGTAGAACAATGGATCAAATCCATTTGTTTTTAAAATTCCTAATAAAGGGAATCAGGCACCTAATGTGCAACCTAAACCTCCTTATAATATTAATGAGCAACTATCAAACATTATAGCTAGAATATCCCTTTTGGAAATTTTAAGATCTTCTCCTACACATAGAGATGAATTAATGCTCACATTAAGCCAGATGATGGTACCACAAGACATTCAACCTGAAGCCATGGCTAATACTATAATAACTCGTGAAGTTGATTGTATTGACTTCCGGGATAGAGACATACCTTAGCATAGTTTACATAAGGATAACCCCTTATATATTACTGCCTTAATTGCAGATGTAGCAATTAAACGAGTCTTGATTGATAATGGTTCATCTTTAAACATCTACACTTTTGACTTCTACCAAATATTTGGGTTTAGAAGTGATGAAATGAAAATAACTGATATGATAATAAAAGCCTTTAATGACAAAACACAAGAAACGTGTGGAGTTATTACCATCCCATTGCAGGTTGGTCCGAGAACCTTGGATACGACTGTGTTTATTATACATTGCCCTGTGATGAGCACCAGAAATGCTCATATTTTGTACATATTTCTTTGATCAATATGCGGTTGTATAATAAGGATTGAGTAATTTTATGAATGATTATATAGATATTTGATATAATTATGCATGTTATCTAATTTGTGTGTTTTTAGTATGTTTTGTGGAATTGCAGTTGATTTAGTTAGATTTGGAACAGTCGAGGTCTTTTGATGGACCTGGCACTTTATTTCATCGGGGGTCAATGTAGAGAACATAGGCACCTCCCTGCAACCGAAAGGCACCAAGGGAACAAGTACCTCCCTGCAATCGAAAGGTGCCAAACCAAAGATGAGTGTCTCCCTACAGTCGAAAGGTACCAACTGAATACGAGCGCCTCCCTGCAGTCGAAAGGCACCAACTGAATACGAGCGCCTCCCTGCAGTCAGAAGGCGCCAACTAAATACCAGTGCCTCCCTATAGTCAGAAGGCATCAACTGAATACGAGCACCTCCCTACAGTCGAAAGGTGCCAACTGAATACCAGCACCTCCCTGCAGTCAAAAGGCACCAATTGAATACCAGTGCCTCCCTGTAGTTGAAAGGCGCCAACTGAATGCGAGCACCTCCCTACAGTCAAAAGGCACCAACTGAATGCGAGCGCCTCCCTGCAGTCGAAAGGTGCCAACTAAATGTGAGCGCCTCCCTATAGTCAAAAGGCACCAATAGAAGGCAAGCACCTCCCCATAGTGAAAGGCGCTAATAGAATGCAAGCGCCTCCCTACAACCAGAAGGCACCGCGATAACAAGGTACCTTCCTCATAAGGAAGGTGCCACTAATTCTTTTCCCGTTGACCAGATTCAAACAACGTGGACAACAGTGGCTACTATAGTTCTAGCTCTACGTCATCCAAAGCTAAATTGGAGATAGCACCAATGTATCAAAACTTCTTACTGATGCCAGAAAAAGCATGAATCGAAACGAACATGCCGCCATCAAAATAGAATGCTAGACGTCGATTGCATTCGCCAGACTGTTCTAATTTAGTCTGGGAAGAATCAACTATTGTAACCACTTCTGTAATAGAAGTTCTACGGGTGTGTTATATAAACACATAGATCATTCTGAAATATATATATCTATAAGAGAGAGAGATATATATAGAAATAATTAATCCATTTAGAGTTATAGAAGATAGATTGTAATACATTGATAAATATATTCCAGTTCCAGAAGTTCTAAAGCACGTGTTCGATCGGGAAAAAGTTTCTGGAGCCTAGGCCCACTCCAAGCTAGTATTTCTTCCCCATTTACTTCTTGTTTATTTATTTTAATTAGTTTATCACTTTCATAGGAATGTTCATTGGTTTACTAGTTCCAGTATTTGCAGTAGATTTATTTTTAGGAATGTGTACATGATTTATTTTTGTAGATTTAATTCTGTTCTTCTTACATAATTTATTGAGGAGTGCAAGAATGATTGAAAACCATTTCAAGAACACCCCCCAAATGTAGGATTAGCAGATTCACCTCCAGTGGTATTGTAGTAACCTAATTCTGACTCTTTGCAAGTTTACGAAGCTCCCTGGGTTGATAATTAAATGCACGGGCATGTGACAAAAGTAGGAAACCATTCACCTTATTTGGCCCACAACATTTTGGCATTGTTGCTGAGGAAGTGTCTTAATTAGATTACCTACAATACCCTGAAACCTTCCATCTGACCTTGTATGAGTTCTTCGAGAAGAAGAGGACCTGACGGTCACTTTATAAGAACTAATCCATCAGGACCTGAGTCAGCCGAGCATTTTGGATTTGAGTTAGACTCGTCCGACCTACCAGCAGTCCATTGGAGTGAGGAACCACACTTTGTGCAAAGTGCCGCCTCATCCCATCAACAAGGGGATGAACGAATCATCACAAATCCCCTATTTAATAGGACTCCTCTAGAGGAAGCCCTGTTGTGGAAGGCTATGGAGGATCAGACGATCTCACCAGACAACCTTAGAGCATTGAATCAAAAAGTTTTAAACAACTAGAAGGCCATAAACACTGCATTAGAAACCACATTTCCTAAAAAAATGGTAGATAACGATGAAGTCTCATCTAGCTTTAGTTTCCCAATAGAGGAGGGAGTAGGAGATACCAAAATGAAAAACATATCCCCTGCTCACCTTCCGTCCTTCAAAGGACACCCGACTGAGGACCCTGACCTATTTTTATTCAAGTTTGATGTTTTGTGTAGGTCTATGGATTACAAATCAAACACACAAAAGTTGAAATTATTTCCTTCTACATTAGACGATGCAGCTCTGCAATGGTTCATCGATCTAGGAGACAAACACATCACCAGCTGGGACCAGATGAAGAAGCTCTTTCTAGAGCAATATCAAAATTTTGAGAGAGCAAGAGACTCTAGGGAGGAAGTCTTGAGCATGACACAAAGAGAAGATGAGTCTCTCAAGGAGTATTGGGAGAGATTCAGCTTTAATCTTCAATGATCCCCTCACTCGAAGCTATCTGATAAGTCCCTCAAAAGCATCTTCTTGAGGGGACTTACCAATGAGTCACTGGAGGCTCTCAACATGATATCTGGAGGTGATGTCTATCAGCATGCTATGGATGACAGTGAGATGTATCATATGTACAATATTCAGCTTAGATCAGGTAGGCATCTAGGAGTAGAGACACCGCATCTGGTAGAAGAGGAGGAAGAAATAGTAGAGACACCTCCACTAGTAGAAGAGGAGGAAGAAATAGAGGAGACACCTCTGGTAGAAGAGGGAAAAGCACTTGAGAGAGTGGAGGCTCCATTTCCTAGCCGACTGTAAGAACAAATAAAAACAACATAGCCAAAATTTGACATCTTGTCGAGCTTGAAGAATCTCACGGTGACAATCCCATTATTTCAAGCAATTTTAGATGTCCCCATTTACACCAAGGAAATTAGAGAAATGTGTCTAAGGAGACCGGGATGAAAAGCTACCCAGACTATCAACGTCATGGGTAAACTGGCAGATCTAATGATGGGTAGAACACATCATCTAAAGTATGCAAATCTAGGCAGCCCAGTGCTGACCATAAAAATTGGAGGACATTCCCTGTCCAACACATTGGTTGACCTCGGGGTAGCCATCAATGTGATGCCTCAAGAGACCATGCAGAGGCTGCAGCTCATGAACCTGAAGCCAACCATGACAGTGCTACAGTTAGCCGATCGATCAACCGTGTCGCCGAAAGGGATGCTGGAAGATGTGATCGTAATAGTCAGTGCATGGGAATATCCAACCAATTTTTTAGTTTTGCAAACCAAGACTAGGTTGGGCGGTTACCCGCTCATTTTGGGGAGGCCATGGCTGGCAATAGTTGATGCTTACATCAGCTACTGGGATGGGCTAATGACCATCTCCAATGGGCAAAACGTCAAAAGGTTGACCATTTCACCGCCAGCTCAGTCTATGGACTCGACAGAAGAACCCAGGATCACCGAGCATGGAACTACGGAGTTGTCCATAATCCAGCCGGTGATGACCTTGGAGGAGGTGGTAGAAGAGGACGAGGATGGTGCTATCGTGGAGTTTCTCCATGGAGAATCATCCACCCCCACACCTAGATCGTTGTTGACTGGCACCCAATATTAGCACATCCAACAAATACACGTTGGGTTAGGGAGGATATTAAACGTCAACAGCAGGTTGATGCCCACACAACTAGAAAAATTGGAAGAGCTTCTGGTAAAACACCAGTAAGCATTTGCATGGGACTACGCAGATATGCATGGCATTAGCCCGAAAATATGTACCCATCAGATTTATTTAGATGACCAGGCAACTCCTAGTCAGAAGCCATAGAGAAGGATGAACCCAACAATGAAAGACATTGTTAGAGAAGAACTGCACAAACTTCTAGCTACCAAATTCATATATCCAATTTTTGATAGTGAATGGGTATCACCATTAGTGGTGGTCCCCAAAAAGAATGGGAAATGGCGGATCTGGGTGGACTACCGAGCATTGAACAAGGTGACTAAGAAAGACCACTTCCCGCTCCCGTTCATCGATCAGGTCTTGGACACACTCTCAGGAAGAAAATACTTCTCCTTTCTAGATGGGTTTAGTGGTTACAACTAGATTCAGATAGGGGAAGAAGATCAAGATAAAACAACGTTCACCTATCCATGGGGAACGTTTGCCTATAAGGTATTGCCTTTTGGACTATGCAACGCATCGACCACATTTCAAAGGGCGGTGCTTAGCATATTCTCTGATATGATAGGAGACGGGGTGGAAGTATACATGGATGACTTCACCGCCTATGGAGAAACCTTCGAGGAGGCAATGACAAATCTGGAAAGAGTGCTCGATAGGAGCAAGGAAAATCATTTGTCCCTAAGTAATGAAAAATGTTTTATGATGATGCAAGAAGGCATCGTGTTGGGACACCACCTCTCTACGAAAGGAATAAAAGTAGACAAGAGGAAGATCGAGGTCATCAGAGACCTACCTAGCCCCAGAACATAGAAGGAGGTAAGAAGTTTCCTTGGATCAGTTGGGTACTACCGATGATTTATCATCGAATTTAGTAAGATTGCCAAACCACTGCACACCCTACTTTCTAAGGACGTAGAGTTCAATTGGACGAGAGACTGCGAAGAAGCATTCCAATTGTTGAAAGAAAATTTGATATCTGCACCGGTCTTGAGAGGACCGAATTGGGCCATACCATTCCATATTTACTGTGATGCATCTAACGGTGCGATCGAAGCAGTCCTTGGGCAAAAAGACGATGAAGAATTTTATGCCATCTATTATGTCAGTAAAAATTTGCGGGAGCAGAGCTCAACTATACAGTGACAGAAAAAGAATTCCTCGTAGTTGTCCATGCAATAAACAAATTTTGCCACTATATAATGGGATACAAGGTCTTCATCCATATGGACCACATGGCTATCAGGTATCTAATGAGCAAGCCAGCCATTGGTGGCAAAATTATCAGATGGTTGTTGCTATTGTAGGAATTCGACATTACTATAGTCGATAAACCGGGCAAGGACAACGTCATGGTGGATTTTTTGTCCAGATTGATACCAGCAGATCATCAAGTAGTGGAAGATTAGTTTTCGGATGAACATCTGTTCGCTATTAGTGAACAAACTCCGTGGTATGTAGACATAGCCAATTACTTGGCCACCGGAAGGACCTCACCTACTCTCTCCTATCGAGAAAAGTAGGTGGTCATAGAGAAGAGTGCATCATTCCTTTGGATGGATGGTCTCCTATTTAAAATAGGATGGGACCAAATTATAAGAAGATGCATAGCAGAATAGGAGTTTTTAGAAGTGCTCAAGGCATGTCACGATGAGCCATGCGGAGGACACTTTGCAGGGAAATGAACTGCCTACAAAATCTTGTAGGCTAGGTATTTTTGGCCCACTCTGTTCAAGGACGCGATAGCATATACCAGTAAGTGTGACGAGTTCCAGAGGATGGGTAGACCAACCCACCGAGATGAAATGCCCTTGCAGCCCTAGGTACACCTGGAACCTTTCGATAAATGGGGCATGGACTTCGTGGGACCATTCAATCCACCTTCGATGGGAAGGAGGTTTATTCTAGTCTGCACGGATTACATCACCAAATGGGTGGAAGTGCAGGCATTAAGGGACTCAAAGGAAAGAACGGTCACTGATTTCTTATTTTCCCATATTTTCACATGATTTGGGGTTCCTCGAGAGATAACAATAGACCAAGGGCCCCAATTCACCTCCAAATTGATTGAGGAGCTGATGGAGCAGTATAGAGTTCGGCACAATAAAACCATGCCCTACCATCCACAGGCGAACGAGCAAGTAGAAGTGACAAACAGGGAGATAGAAAACATCCTGACCAAAATCATGTAGCAACACAAGAAATATTGGGCCACATGGTTGCCGGAGGTAGTTTGGGCATACAACACCACGTGGAAATCCACCACAGGATGCACACCTTTCCAACTGGTCTATGGGAAAAATGTGATGATGCCCATCAAGTTCGAAATCAAAACTCTGAGGACGGCTTCAGAATTAAATTTGAGCTTGGACGAAGCTCAAACATAGAGGATTCACCAGCTAGATTAGCTGGACGAAATCCGACTGGATGCTTTGCAGAGGATAGAGATTATACAGAAGCAGAGAAAGAAGTGGCATGATAACCACATCAAGCTGAAGAAGTTCCAGGTAGGGGAATGGGTACTATTGTACGATTCTCGATTCCAAGAAAGGAAGGGCAAACTTATGCAGAGGTGGATGGGGCCGTATGAGGTGGCAGAGCTCATTAGGAATGGGGCGATGCATGTTAAGACAATTGATGGCAGCAACACCATGTTCACAGTCAATGGCCACCGACTACGCCCCTATAATACATCCGAAACGTTACAAGTGGAATCCAGAGTAGGCATGGGGGAGACCCCATCTTGCTAGATCTGGACCAAACTCTCACAGGTGAAATGGTGGGCATGAAAGTGCTCACCCAATTTTTTTAGTTAATATAGTTTTTTTGTAATGTGTGTTTTTGCAGGGACGACGCCCGCATGCAAGCTACAGGCATCCTAATCTAGGGCCTAACAGGCATGGAACGCATCTAACTATCTTTATTTTCCTTTCTTTTTTAGTTGCTTTTTGTAGGTGGAGGACCTGACAAAGACGAGGGATAGGTATCTGGGAAACCAAGCCTGATTCGGCTCAGCATTTCGACATCGGCTCGTAGGTAGAATCTGGGCAGCATGAAAAAATTGGGAAGACTTGATCACCCTTTTTCTAGTCAAATCACCACCTAGAAGAAGGCACCTTACTACATCCGAAAGGCACCCATCAAGAAGAAGGTGCCTTACTACATCCGAAAGGTGCCAAGTCTAGAAGAAGGCGCCTCACTACATCCAGAAGGTGCCAAGTCCAAAAGAAGGTGCCTTACTGCATCCGAAAGGTGCCAAGTCTAGAAGAAGGTGCCTTACTGCATCCAGAAGGTGCCAAGTCTAGAAGAAGGTGCCTTACTACATCCAGAAGGCACCAAGTCTAGAAGAAGGTGCCTTACCACACCCGAAAGGCACCCATCCATGCAGAAGTTCTAAAAAAAATGAAAAAAAAAATGAAAAAAATACATATGTAGGCGCCTTCCGTGGCAGGAAGGCACCAAAAAAAAAAAAGCCAACCGAATATGCCTTCCAACATCAGGAAGGCGCATTCATCCAGCCGAATACGCCTTCCAACATCAGGAAGGCGCATTCATCCAGACAAATGCCTTCCAACATCGGGAAGGCACGAACCAGAAGGAGGCGCCTCCCACATTGGGAAGACGCTTGCAGACAAAAGTGCCCTCCACCGCTAGACGATAGCCAATCAGAGGCACTTCCTACAGCTGGAAGGTGCATCCGTTCGACGAAAAGCATCGACAACATTGGAAAGGCGCTACAAGGGCACCATCCACATGGGGAAAGTACCAAAGAACGCCTCTTGCATATGACATTTACATCTACCGGATGCCTCGAGCGGAATGAAGCATCGCATGAATGAGCGACATAAAATGACCATACCCCTCCCTCATGTCACAAGTCAGCAAATCAGTGGCTACCATGATGACAAGAATGCCGAATTAGGTACGCACATATTAAATCAAATCATTTATATAATTATTTATAAATACGTAGTACCAAAAAAATATCGCCGTCATAGAGATCGTATCCCCCCCAAAGCCGGAAACATGTGCCAATGATAGGGCATCTTCCATAACTGCTAGGGTTAGGCATATTTTCTATAAGAAGGTGCCTTCCTAAAGAAGGAAGGATAGAAAAAAATACAGCACCGAAAGGCGCCATGGGAGGAAGGTCCAAGAACCACGCGATCAAGAAGAATGAACCCAGTGATACTGATGGAATCAGAGGGGCAGTGAAGACCCAATTCAAAGCCGAGGGGTGGCTCGAATACTGCACCCTAGTCAGTCAAGGCCAGGATGTGGAGGTAGCTAAAGAATTCACCACCTCTTTGAGGGGCGATGCGGCCCAAGTACGAGGGGTGGAAATTCCAGTCACCCCTGAGTTCATCTCACAGGCGACTGGATTGCCTCTCACGGGGGAATGTACATACAAGGGTGGAGTGTTAAAATTATACACCGAAATACTACTGCCAGGAGGAAATGTGCAGATAGACAAGGAGGGGTTACTCAAAAATAGTCTCCCCATGAATATGTGGAATATGTTCAAGCAGATTGCTCGATTCTTCACATGCACAGGGAAGTATACCCATCTGAACATTAATCATGTGCACTTCCTCAATCACCTAGTGCATGGGAGGAAATTAAATATACCTTTCTACTTGGCAACTGCTCTGAAAGATGAAGCGGCTCGATACTAGAAAGGGGCACCATCCGCCTTAGCCCACCATGGGCTGATATCGGCATTGGTCCGCCATGCAGAAGCACAAAGATAGAACCATGACGCAGAGGGAGATGGCGGCCAAACAGAGCAACACAATGCGGTTGTCAAATTAGGGCAAGACAAAGCACCCCCTGTAGAGGAGATAACAAACATCGGGCAATTGGCGTCGCCCTATTTTCTAGGATGGGCAGAGCAGTCACCGGTGCCCAAAGACATAGAGGACAGAGGGCATTCCCTAGTTCCCGAGTATGAGGAGGAAGGAGCACCACTCACTGGTGGTGAAGACGAACCAATCCCCAAGAGGAAACGTCTACGGTGATTCCTCTCGATAGAGGAAGGACAGAGTGACCCAAAGATAGACGTTGCCACCCAAACCCTTCGAGAATTAATGAACCAGAGCCCACGGAATGAAGGAACTTTTGGGAGTAACGACCAGATCGATGCGGCCTTGGAGGAGGTGCTCGAATGGCAAACTGATTGCTGGATGGCACAACAGACTCTGGAAGATTTCTAGAACCAACATAAAATGGAATTGGAGGAAAGGGATAGATGAATTGCTCAGCTCGAGCAGTTGGTCCGGAAATTGTAGGAGGAAAATCAAATGCTCCAGGATAGAGGAACAACAAGACAGGATGCGAACACTCAGACTGATTGGGTAGGAGAAGTGTCGACGAACTCTCCCACATCTGTCGAATGAGTATTCTCTTTAGGGGAGATTTGATCGAATGCCCAATAGAGCAGCCCAAAGGCAGGGGAGGATTCCTCTATTTTTAGGGGTGAAAAGGAAAGAAGTCCTACGAGGCCCCCTGTCATTGTCCTGAGTGACATAGAGCAGGACAAAGGTCTCCCACAATAGATAGGACCAGAGGACAAAGAGGACCTCCCCAGGCCTGAAGAAGGAGAAGAGCCTGAGGGGTCGACACCAGGTAGACAAGAGAATGAAGGATCACCCCCAGAGATAGTAGCACAACCGATCCTTCGGAGTAAAGAGAAGTCCCCAAAGGAGAAAGAAGAGACCCCGGTCCGAGCTACCACATTTTCTATAGAAGCCAAGGCAAAGAGGCCCAGGTCAGCTCGACAGAAGGCGAAAGTGACCTTCATCGAGTCAGAGGAGGACGAATGGGACATGCAACTGTTCGTTGAAAGGCAAAAATATTTTGAGCAGCTATGCAACGAAATGAAAGCAGCCAAGGAGGCCAAGAAGGCATCCTTGAGGGTAAAAGGAGATTCTGGCATCTACGTCAATCCGATAGAAGACAGCCAGTTTTGGGACATCTATGGTTCATCCCGAGGGCGGCCTTCCATGATGAGGAGGTACTTGGAACGATGGGGAGTATATGGCCCACAATTGGAGGCTGCTGCAATTGCAAAGGAGAATGCAGGGCTTACCCCTGAAGCGGCCGGATTATACAAGGCCCAAGTAGTGCCTTCTAGAGGGGATAACTCAGATATCCCTCTGGCAGTGGTCAGACCTCCAGATGCCGACCTCTGGCAAGCTTTCGAAGCTGCATTTCAATCAATAGGAACAACACTGGCTAGACCACCACCAGTAGCGGCCAGAATAAGAAGGGGACAATTGACAACCGTAGTTTCCCATAGGCAAAGGTGAACCACACCTTCAAATTATGACATGAAAAGATAGACTTGGGCCGCAGGGGCAGCCGAATCCTCCAAGAGATGGCGACGATGAAAATTCAGAGGGCTACCTACAGTTTGGATGCCATGAGGGCATGGCATATGTTAGGCATGGGGGGATGATGAGCACCAGAAATGCTCATATTTTGTACATATTTCTTTGATCAATATGTGGCTATATAATAAGGATTGTGTACTTTTATGAATGATTATATAGATATTTGATATAATTATGCATGTTATCTAATTTGTGTGTTTTTAGTATGTTTTGTGGAATTGCAGTTGATTTAGTTAGATTTGGAACAGTTGAGGTCTTTTGATGGACCTGGCACTTTATTTCATCGGGTGTCAATGTAGAGAACATAGGCACCTCCCTGCAACCGAAAGGTGCCAAGGGAACAAGTGCCTCCCTGCAATTGAAAGGTGCCAAACCAAAGATGAGCGCCTCCCTGTAGTCGAAAGGCACCAACTGAATACGAGCGCCTCCTTGCAATCGAAAGGCACCAATTGAATACTAGTGCCTCCCTGCAGTCGAAAGGCACCAACTAAATACGAGTGCCTCCCTATAGTCGAAAGGCACCAACTGAATACAAGCACCTCCCTAAAGTTGGAAGGTGCCAATTGAATACCAACGCCTCCCTACAGTCGAAATGCACCAACTGAATGCGAGCACCTCCCTGTAGTCAAAATGCACCAACTGAATGCGAGTGCCTCCTTGCAGTCGAAAGGCACCAAATGAATGCGAGTGCCTCCCTATAGTCAAAAGGTGCTAATAGAAGGCAAGTGCCTCCCCACAGTGTAAGGTGCTAATAGAAGGCAAGCACCTCCCTACAACCAGAAGGTGCCACGATAACAAGGTACCTTCCTCATAAGGAAGGCGCCACTGATTCTTTGCCCGTTGACCAGATTCAAATGATGTGGATAGCAATAGCTTGGTGTAGTTCCAGCTCTGTGTCATGTAGAGCTAAATTGGAGATAGCACCAATGTATCAAAACATCTTACTGATGCCAGGAAAAGCACAAACCTAAGCGAACATGCCGCCATAAAAATAGAATGCCAGACGTCGATTGCATTTGCCAGACTGTTCTAATTTAGTCTAGGAAGAATCGACTATTGTAACCACTTCTGTAAAAGAAGTTCTTCGGGTGTGTTATATAAACACACGCAGATCATTCTGAAATATATATATCTATAAGAGAGAGAGAGATATATATAGAAATAATTAATCCATTTAGAGTTACAAAAGATAGATTGTAATACGTTGATAAATATATTCCAGTTCTAGAAGTTCTAAAGCACGTGTTCGATCGGGAAGAAGCTGTTGGAGCCTGGGCCCACTCCAAGCCAGTATTTCTTCCCCATTTCCTTCTTGTTTATTTATTTTAATTAGTTTATCACTTTCATAGGAATGTTCATTGGTTTACTAGTTCCAGTATTTGTAGTAGATTTATTTTCAGGAATGTGTACATGATTTATTTCTGTAGATTTAATTTTGTTCTTCTTATGTAATTTATTGAGGAGTGTAGGAATGATTGACAACCATTTCAAGAACACCCCCCAATGTAGGATTAGCAGATTCACCTCTAGTGGTATTGTAGTAACCTAATTTCGACTCTTCGCAAGTTTACGAAGCTCCTTGGGTTGATAATTAAATGCATGAGCATGTGACAAAATTAGGAAACCATTCACCTTGTTTGGCCCGCAACACCCTGCATTGTACAATATACTCTTGGGTTGCCCTTGGATCAACGTAATGCAAGCCGTTCCCTCAACTTTACATCAATGTGTTAAATTCAAATTTAAGAATTAGTTGGTTACCATTCATGGTGATCCTAGACCCTTTGATATGTGTGCTTTGGCAGAACCTGATGGCATTCAATTTTTCCCTGCTTTATCATCCACACATCCTAATTCTCATTATCCATCTAAATGTGTGAAACACACACCCATAACACCATCTACTTCTTCTCCATTAGTTCCACCTCTACATGTAGCTTAGCCATCCTCTAAACAAACCACATTAGGACCTTAGAAAGATCCTAATCCCACAACCAAGGCTTCTTGCTCTACTCCTATAAATTTTATACCTATAATAGAATCATCCATCGACATCTCTACAACATCTACATCCACCAAAGGCATAGTTTTCGCATCAGAAGATGTAGGAAATGTTCCTTCTACCTCTTATGCTCTTACTGATGAGCTCTTACCCGATTTATCTAAAATTCTTATATTAGAGAAAATGAATGCTGCCATGCAATATTCCCTTATTTTAAATAATTTGCCACCATCTCCTCATACCTTGGGTCTCCCAAAACCTATGGGAAGTATTTACCAAGTAGAGAGCTGCACTTTTATCTATAAGGGATATGACTGGGGTAGAATGCCTAGAAACATCAAGACTCATTATGATGGATATGCTCGATGTTATTTTACTAATGAGTATATTAAAGCCAAATATATAATGCTTAAATTGGGATATAAAGGGAAAGGTTTAGGACCTTTCCAAAATGGTATAAAATAACCTTTTGAGGTAGAACCGTTGCCTGCCCAATGTGGTGTGGGCCTATTTCCTAGTAAGGGTCAGCCCTTCCCATTTGAGGATGATGACCAACTCATGTGTTACCAAGATTATTTGGATGAACATGATGCTTTGCATTTAATGAATAAGCCATTTACATGTAATATGCTATCTATAGCCTACCCTGAGATGATCACTGAATTCGATGATGAGTTGGAGGGCGATATCTTCCATGATGTCTCCGTTGAGGAATTGTTACATCATGAATTTTATTTTGATGGTTCTATACCTACTATAGCCTAGCTTGAGGCCACGACTCCTCAAGATGAATTATCCAAACTAACCTTGGAATAATTACAAGAATTGGGCGTTTCACCCGCCCTACCTAATTTTGAGAAAAATCTACACATGGAAGTAGAAAATGTCATAAAAATTAACATTGGCAATGAGGATAATCCTCACATAATCAACATTGGATCAGAATTGAGTCAATAAAAATAGGATAAATACATTGCATTTCTTAAATAATATGAAGATGTATTTTCTTGGACATATGAAGATATGCCAGGATTAGACCCTTCTGTAGTTATGCATCACCTAGTAGTCCATCCGGATGCTAAACCTGTTAAATAGAAACTTAGAAAAATGCATCCTAAAGTGGCCTTACTAGTCAAAGGGGAGTTAGAAAAACTCCTGAATGTCATTTTTATACAAGCCATTTATTATGTTGAATGGATCTTGAATGTAGTTCTAGTAACTAAGAAAGAAGCTACTAAGGTTAGGGTTTGCATAGACATTAGAGATATTAATGTTGCATGCCCTAAAGATGATTTTCCTCTTCCCAATATGGATTAGATCATTGATTTTACTGTTGGGAGTGGAATGATATCCCTAATGGATGGATTTTATGGTTATAATCAGATCAAGATAGCTCTTGAAGATCAGGATAAAACAACCTTTATTACCCCTTGGGGAACCTTTTGTTGGAAAGTGATGCCATTTGGTTTAAAGAATGTAGGAGCAACCTATCAACGAGCCATGAATTATGATATACTACATGATTATATATACGACATTATAGCTCGTTCTACTGACAAAGATGACCATTTAGATGATTTGAGAAAGGTATTTAATCGGTTAAGGGAATATCTTATCCGATTGAATCCAGCTAAATGTATATTCGGAGTTAAGTCTGGTAAATTATTGGGGGTTATAGTTTCTCTACATGGCATCAAAATTGACCCTCTCAAGATTGTGTCTATCACTGATATACTCGCACCCATAAATATATTAGAATTATGAAGTTTACAAGGTAAGCTTCAAGCTATTCGTCACTTCATCGATAAGCTGGCGGATAAAACCGAACCCTTTATTAAGCTTCTTAAGAAGGATGTCTTTTTCCTTTGGGACTATGAATTTCAACAAGCATTTGAACTCCTCAAACATTATCTTCTTAACCCACTTGTGCTTTCGCCACCTCGACCTAATCGCCCATTTATCTTGTATATTTTTGCCTCAAATTTTGCCTTAGGAGCTATGCTATCTCAACTTGATGATGAGAAAAGAGAGCGTGCTAATTATTATATCAGTATAACATTAATCAGTTATGAAACATACTACACAACATTAGAGAAGTTATGTCTATTAGTCATATTTTCTACATAGAAATTATGCCATTATATGCTCAGTCAAAAAACGTATGTTATTGCTAAATTCGATCCTTTGTGGTATCTCATGAGTCGACCTTATTTATCTGGTCGCACAACAAAGTGGGTTCTTTCCCTAAGCGAGTTTGAACTCATGTTTATTGGACAAAAGTATGTTAAGGATCAAATCATAGCAAATCAATTAGCTGCTACACCCTTAGAGTCTATGCATCCCCTCATCATTGAGTTTCTTGATGAATGCCTTAAACTAGATGCAGACCATCCAGAGCAATGGTACTTATACTTTGACAGAGCCCGATGCATGAGTGGGGCTAGTGCAGATATTATTTTAATATCTCCATATAAATATATTATACCTCTATCCTTTAAATTAATGTTTGCCTGTACTAATAACACTACTGAATATGATGCTCTAATCCTTGGCTTACGAGCTACCTTGGCACTAAAAATTAAAAATCTATTGGTTTTCAATGATTCTCAACTTGTTATAAATAAAATTAATGATGTTTATCATACCAGAGATGATAAATTGTGCCCATATAAAGCATATGTATTACAATTATTATCTTTATTTGATCAAGTTACCTTGGAAGCTATTCCTTGAACTAGCAATCGTGTGGCTAATGCTATGGCTACAGCTACATCCCTTTTACCCTTGGAGTTAGATGACGAATATGCTACCATAATTATTCATCGACTCCAAGAACTCACTTCAAATAAATCATGCTTAGAACCTTTGGATGTTTTTCTAATCAACGACACTACTCCTGACCTTTGGTTCACTGATATATTCAATTTTCTTCAAAATGGGACCTTCCTTGAAGATTTTAACATAAACCAGCACTGGTTATTGCATAGATGAGCAAGTTGCTTGGTCATAATTGGCAATACATTATATAGGAGATCTTTTGAAGGTATCCTACTCAGATGTTTGAATCTAGAAGAAGCTATATCAGCTTTGAGTGAAGCCCACAATGGATCTTGTGGGGGACACTTTAGTGGTAGCACCATTGCTAAGAAGCTCCTTAGGATAGGATATATTTGGCATACCATGGAAAATGATGCACATGATTATGTGCACCATTGTGACAAGTGCGAGAAACATGCTGATCTTGTCCATGCACCTGCACAAGAACTACAAGCTATTTCATCTCCTTGGCATTTTTCAAAATGGGGCTTAGACATCATTGGAAAAATCAATCTTGTGTCATCTGATGGACACAAATTCATCATAACCACCATCGAGTATTTCACAAAGTGGGTTGAAGCTATGCCCTTAGATTCTTGCACTAGAACCCAAGTTTCCAAATTTATTTTTAATCAAATTATTTGTAGGTTCAGAATTCTTGCAAATCTCATCTCAGATAATGGAACTTGTTTAAAAAATAAATATGTCAAAAAATTATGTCAAAAATATAAAATTCAACATCATTGGTCCACTCCCTATTATCCTCAAGGTAATGGCCAAGTAGAAGCATCTAATAAAACATTAATTAAAATCCTCAAAATACTAGTCAATAAATCTGGCCGAGATTGGCACATTCAACTATATCTTGCTTTGTGGGCTTATTGAACTAGTGTTTGTACCCCCACATGCACTTCACCTTTTGTTTTGGTTTATGGTGCTGAAGTAGTTTTTCCCTTTGAATTAGAAGTTCCTTCTTTGGCTCTGCTACTTCAAGATACTGAAGTAGGAGATGAATATCATGCTGGCAGATTTAGTCAGCTGGAACTCCTAGATGAGAAGCGCATCAATGGTTTGGAACATCTTCGAGCCTATCAGAACAAGCTTAAACAAGCATACCTCAAGAAAGTTCATCATCAATCCTTTGAGATCGACAACCTTGTCTTGAAAGAAAATAAAAAAAATACTAATGCAACTAAAGATCGTAAAGGTAAATTTGAACCTAACTAGCTTGGGCCATATATCATCACTACTAAATTTGGATCAGGAGCATACCGATTAGCTACCTTAGATGGTAAATATCTTAAAGAACCTATGAACATTATGCATCTTAAATGCTATTATGCATAAAATATGGTCATTTCATCATTGTATATATTGTTATTTTGCATATTATTTCATTTTAGTCATTCATATAAAAATTTCAAAAAAAAAAAAACAATCACATTGTGTATCTTCTCAATGCATCAATCAAAATCAAAATATAAAAACATCAAAATCTTAAAAAACATCTTTTATTTTTGCACCTGTCAATTCTTGAAGTATTGCAGTTATATTTTCATTTATTTTGGATAAATTAACATTTATTTGGAATCCCGCACTTTCACACTCACATGCATAAATATCTTGATTTTATTTGGTATGATTATTAATCTCTCTTATATCAAAGTCCACAGTTGAATTAAATAAATTTTTGAGCATAGAGAATTGATCTTGTTATTTAATTGAACCAAGTATATCTCTTCACATTAAAATGATTTCATTGCAAATTTGATATGATGCTACATAGTAGAAGTGGTTTCTTGAGTGAAAAGTTTCCCCTGCTATCCTATCATGCACATGGTCTAGAATATTTGAGAATTGACAAAAGGACAAGCTCACCCCTCGCCGAATAAAAATCCCTTGCTCTACGACCAATCCGAGCAAGTATCCCTAGTATAGGAAGAAAAAGAAAAGTCAAAGAAAATGAGGAAAAGAAAAATATCATTTTGTACCATCTCAGCAATATTTCAGCATTATCTCAGTATCAAGCAAAAATACAAAAAAAAAAGAGAAAAGAAAAGAAAAAGCAAAATCAAAAGCAATAAATCCCTTTCCCTACCCCTTGAAAAGAAAATAAGGTTGAATGAGCTTGAATCCCTGGAATTCTCAATTATTCAAAAACTATGAGGTAAGACCCATAATAGGTGGTTTGTGCCCAACCCACTTGGCCTTGGTTAATTCCTAACATGGTGATATGTCTGTCACATTAGTGACCTTCTTTTGTACAAACCTATGTATGCTTATGGATCAGCTAGCTCTTGATGACCCGACTTACATAGTAGTCTGGTATGGTTACATGCATATAAATCATGGTCAATGAACACTTATTTGGTTAATTCAAATTACTTGTATCAAATTATCTTGCTAAAAATTGGTTAATGAACAAAACAATTGCACACACATTTGTATTTGAGAGATTTTGTATCATTATGATAAATCAAGATCAACAATGAACTCACATATGCACATGAGGGTTCCTTATAAATCTATGTTTTGTCTTTGAGATAATTTAAAATATTTTTGCAACTCTTTTTGGAATAATTTCATCTTCTTATTTAAAAGAATATATGTTTCGTATACAAACAATTACATACATTGTTTTCAAAAATCCAAAATTTCTTTCAACAACATATTCAAAAATCCAGCAATAAAGTCACGTTTATATATTTTTTTTCTCAAAATCAAAAATCAATTATGCAATAAAATTATTTTTTGGATTTTGCGATGATGGTATAAGTCTATACCTATAATTCTATGCCTAGCGCAAACCATTGTTCTAATTTTATTTTCCATTCATTATTATTTATAAAAACATATGGCTTATATCATTATGTTACACAATTGTGCTTTAAAAAGAATGAACACATTTTTTTATTTCATTATGTCAACATTCAATTTTGCAACCATGGTATAATTCCTAAGGAATTGTTCAAAATTTTCTCACACTTAGGAATTTTATGCCTAGCAAAAAAAAAAAAAATCATATTTTTTATTACATGCATAATATTTTTATGAAAATCTGAAAACAAATCATCACCATCATCATTTTTCATCATCACAACACAAAGTCTTAAGACAGTCTCTTAAGCACTCTTTTACTTTTAGCAATATTTCTATACTAGGATTAGCTTGACGACCTAGCGAGCGATGACTCCATGAAATGGTCTATAATAGCAACAATGTCCTTTGAAATTATTGTTAGAAGTCCCTTTTATTTTTCATCAAATCACACCACAACAACCAATTTGTTTACATCAAATTATTTCATTTAAATTTTATGGCATGACATAAAATTATAATTTTTTTCCATGACATAATTACATGAATAATCAATCAACAATTCTAAAATTGAAGCATCATCAAACATATGGACAAGTCATATCACAAAAAAAATCATATATATATATCAAAATATATGTACATCATATCACAACTGGATTGGTATGCCACAATCTATACCCTGGCATACTCAATCCTCTCAAAAATATATACAATCTATAGTCTATAGTAGCTAGTCTCGAGAAGCCCTTGAGCTCTCAACCTCATCTCCTCTCCCACCCTGGCGTGGAGGAGGTGGTCCCATAGAAGTCCGTGCTATGTCATGGGTCCTTGACATCGATTGTAAGGATGACCTCGATGACCCCATCATGACCGTCTCCGTAATAGGATCTGGAAGCGGTATCCTCTGGCTCTCTAGAACCATGTGATAGTACAATCCCTAATAGAATGCAGTTTGAGCAATAGACCATACTAGATCTCGAGTGCTCGCCCCTATGCTTTGAGCCTTGAGTTGTGTAGCCTCATCCTATAGTGTTTGCACTTGAGCCTGGAGGTGGGTATTCTCAGTCCAGAGAGCCACCATCTCACTACTCTCCCCCACCTCGATACCCTTGCCCTTATCGGGCGATGCTGGCCTATCCCTCTATTGAGAAGGGAGTCCCTCCTCCCTCCTCTCTAGTTGTTGTAGTCTCTTTGAATACTGTGTCACTCTTCAACATCTCTCCTAAGGAGATCATCGTTGCTCCCTCCCCCATGACCCCTCGCTACATCGATAGCAGCCTGGCACTGCCTCCCCATCCATCACACCATGGCATGCATCAGACCCTATGCCCTCATCATCTGAGGAGGGTGGATGCCTACATACCAGACATCATATTCATCTGTCACCCCAGTGTCATCCCCATCCACTAGTTGAATGGGGGCATCATCTACATCCTTACTCCAAAATCGCTACATATCTAGAGCCCCACTCAATGTAGTAATATTCTAGATAGTCTAGGAGTGCTCGTAATCCCAAAGAGAAGGGATCCCCTGCTATAGACCGAACTACTACAAAAATTGGTCATAGCGATGGAGCTCTACCTCTCCCTACTCCATCCTCAGCCAGTAGACTCGCTTGATGTGAGCCAGCTCCTGTCCATCCTCTCCCCACCCTAGATGCTCTCTCCATAGCCTCTAGGTGATATGGTCTGGGATGAGGTCATCTAGCAACCTTCGAGACATTGGTAGATCTATCTATCACTGTGACCCTCTCTAGATCCACCAATAGAAAACCCGAGGTCTCTCTCGGTCAACCCCTATTAGTGGAAGCCCTACCAGCCTCCACACCATAATGTGCTCCTAGTACCAAACCTATAGCAGTGATGTCAAAACCAGATATCGACCTCCCTTGTATACGACCCCGTGCGGGATCCATACAAGCAACATAGCACAAAGCCACCCCAAGCAAATATGTAGTTGTGGTCTCTCATATTATAGGCCACATCTAAGAGCAGCCATGGTAACCTGCATCCGCTCTGGTGGCATAGTAGTAAGGCACCCACCACCCCTACCAAAACTTGAGTCAATCGAGACACCCCAAGCATCTACCTCAATGTATCGATGTTCACCCTGCCCTTCTCTAGGGCGAAGCTAGGATATCCGCATAGGCGCATCATGGCATGACCCTAATTGGCCATAGGAGTCATAAATCATCCTTGTATGGGGATCCTCAAGATCCTCCATACATCCTCTAGAGTGGGAGCCATCTCCCCTATCGGTAACTAGAAGCAAGATGACCCCGGATACCACCTCTCTACTAGGGCTATCAATAGCCCCATGTCTATCGGTATTTGTGGCATCTCTGCCACATGCTGTAGTCTGACCTCCGCTAGTAGATCTCGCTCCGCCCAATCGAGTGCGGCTAAATCATCTCTGAGTCCCCCGTATTTCCACTCTTGAATTTTTAGTAATTCCATCTGCAAAATAAATAATCAAACAACAAAAATCATTAATAGATAATCATTAAAATCAATTTCATCTTATAAAAAAAAAATGATGATATCGTCCACTATTGGATGATATCATCCTAAATTGAGTCAAATCATCCTTTGTAGGATGAAATCATCTCTGATTTCTCAACTTGGGGATCACCCCTTGTTGGATGGGATCGCCCCTATTTTGCCCTCAGTTGAAATCGATGATCTAGGGACGATTTCGACAAAATCGGGACGATTTCGTCCCAACATCGTTGATGGCCTACAAACATCTACGATGCCCCCAAAATAGTCAAAATTTAAATTGCAAACCACACAAATCAAATTACAAACATAATTCACCCAGTTTAGATCCTTACCCACAACCCGCGCTAGACTTCTGTCGATCTGTGCGTTGTTTCTACCATTTTGCCTATAGAGCTCTAAAAACAATGAAAATGAACAGTAAAAATGAATTAGGGTTTTACCCTATTTTTCTTAATTTTATTTGAAAACAACATTTTTTTAAATTTTGCTTTTCCACGCTTTTACCTCAAACGTTCGATTTGGGTAAAAACACGGAGGGGGCACCATAGCAAGCAGTTGTACGATTCGACCTAGAATTGTTGTCTAGAAAATTGAGTAAATTTTTTGCTTTCTCGTAAAATGGGAAGAACTCGTCTTTAATGCATTTTTCTTCAAAAAATTTGTTAAAGAGAGGGAAAAATGTAGCACCCTAAAATTGGCACAGTTAAACCCTTAGTAAAAGATAAAAATTTGAATTTTAATCTCGAAACCGCTCGTTAACCGCTCACCCCATTTTTCATGCCATTTTTAGGAGTTGTTTTTACCATTGGATGATATCGTCGCCTATCAAAAGAAATCATCCCAGATTAGATGAATTCATTTGGAACAGAACACCCAGATGATTTTGTCCCAAAACTAAATTTTCATAATTAGATTATGTTTCAACAGCCTCTCCAACTTGGGCAGAAGCATGTCTGTGCAGTTGGAGATTCCTCCACTGAGGATCTCCTAGATTAGGATGATCCCCAACCTCTTAACCTCCCCCTAATCCTATATAAACTTGGGATTTTTCCAATTTATACCCCTAGCTGATCATTCCCCTACAAATCTAGTTTTGTTGTATTAGAACATCCTTACCCTCATCATTTGCATTTGTATTTTCAAGTTTTTCATTGTAGGTTTTCACTATGCTTCAGCTGGAGGAAGCTTAGATCATTGCAGGCGATTCCAGATGATTTTAGATGATCCTATCACAGATCGACAATCATCTCATACGATTGGAGGTGATCTCGACTGCAGTTCATATTGGGGGCAACCGAAGCCTTGAGTTTGCATTTCTCATATTTCTTATTTATTTTATTATACATTAGCTTGATCTATTTTCATTCTAGATCCTGGAGTTCACCTCATCTAGCATAAATGCATGATAAAGTTAAAATAAGTTATTAAAACAATTCATTTCCTTTAATCTGCTATCTAGATATATTAATTAAGCATTCATATTATCATTTCTATTATTTTACATTATTCTTGCAATAGCATTTTTAGTTTTTGATGTCTATTTTTGTGATTGTAGGCTTTTGACAGATTCATCTGATGAATTCATCAGATCGACAATGATCTTGTCTGATCTCAGATGATCGATTGTAATCTGGGATGATTCTGTACAATTACAGATGATCTTGTCATATTCGGGATGATCTGGACTCTTACAAGCTTTAGAATCTTCATCATACATCCAAAATCAGGTGCATTCTTTCTTATTTAGTATATTCCTGCTATTTAAGATTCATTTACGCTTTCTATATTCATAAAAATCAATATTTCATATAGAATAGCTTAGATTCATTTTGGCCAACCTAGGGATATGAATGATTAAAGTACAAAATGAACACATCAAACCCATTCTCAACCTAGGCATGGAAACTGCCACTCAAAGTTTCCTAGTGAACCCCACCATCCATCAAAAATTCACCCTTATACCCATCCCCCGAGAGGCACGACATTCAAAGGGCCTCTCAGTCCGAGGTATTGTTCCATACTTCTCACATCCCCCTTTCGGGCATGGATCCTTTATCTTGAAGGTAAGGGCATGAAAAATTTGGGTCGATACACATCCATACCTAGTGATATTCTCAAATTTTGTAGAAATCTATCTTCACTTTCAGAAGGTGAGGTCTAGTTTTGATAGTACCTTGCATATTTCAAAATCCCATCACAATTTAAACATTAACAATCCTATTTTGAACAAGGAAATATGAACACTACAAAATGGTCCTAGTAACCTTAAGCGAAAGGTTTTTACTTGCTCATTTTATGATGCGCATGGTCTAGAGTGTTGATCGCTGAAAAAGGACAAGCTCCTCCCTACCCAAGAAATCCCTTGCTTTCATACAAAATAAGAAAAATTCCAAAATCAAAGCAAATCCCTTGCTAAAAAAAAAAATGCAAAATAAATAGTGATTTTCATCACTAAGCATGAGCAAGTATCCCAATAAATGTGAAGAAAAGAAGGGGTAAAGAGCTTGAATCCTTGGAATGGTTAGTACTTGAAGCCATTGAGTGATCCCCAATACAATAATGGGCTGAATGAATCTCGCTTGACATTGGGGTAGTTCTAGGCAATTTACAAATGAGTTAGCTTTAGGTGGCTTGTATTACCTAATAGTCTAATCTAGATACGTCCAAACTTAGGATCATGATGCACATTTAGTGATCCTCATTACAACAATGGGCTGAATAAATCATGCCTGGAAATGAGGTAGTCTTATGTCTCATCTAATATATTCATTTGCACACATAGGTATAATTAATATCTTGGTCTTCATAGCAAAAATTTTTATCTTTCATGAGTCATGTATAGTTATTATACATCTTTTGATTAATCAACTAGGGTGTTTGAGTCTCATGGAAAACCTCAAAAAAATATCTTATAGCAACAAATCATCTCATCAATCAATCACCGTTTTACTTATGAAGTATTTTTTATTAAGGGGTGTTCATGAAATAGGATAGATACCAGATAGATATCAACAATGATATTTAGATGACCACTGACTATTTTGTGCATATATTTTAATTTATATAAGCTCATAATGGAAAACCATACATCTCACATCATCTCATTTCACATATAGATGCCTAAATGATTAATTTTTATGATAAGAGTTACCATTTACATTCATGGTTTTTATAAATTCTGTGGTATCATCCATTAGTTTGTAAAACATATATTAGATTCATTCCTTATGTTTTAAGTGATTAAAGCATACAGGTTCTTTTGCATTAAATCATCCTCATGATTAAATACATAAACAATTGAAACAAATTAAACATACATTTAACAATAAGCATTGCATCCATATATGCATACATCATAGTGCATCTATACATATAGATCATAGCATCTAATAATACATTTATCATCTAGCTAGTGCATGTCATTAGTACATCACATCAATATAGCATAATCAAAACATCATATGCACATTGTATTCATATCACATCACATAAACATAAAAGCATAAAAACGATTCACATAATGAGTTATAAAATAGAAGTATCATATATGTGTGTCAATCCATAAGTACATGAGGTACAAAATGCTCATAGGCTATAATAGTGTAGGTCCTCAAAAATTACACTAAAAAATGATACAATGACATCATGTCATAATCATGCATGGTCTACACTTCTTGAGTCACCTCCTCCCTCTACACCCTCTCTACAAAGTTTCTTAGAGCTAGTGCCTACTGATCACTCTGATCGAGCCCTTGACCTATGAATAGGCCTCACTTATGAGTGCTCAAACTCACTCTGCATGCTCTGCTAAGACCCCCCTGCTATAGACCTAGCTGGTAGAGTACCTCTACATAGCCTAACCTCAACCTCTAGAGTAATAATATATGTAGAATATATTATGCGTTGAGTTGTATCATCTACTATAATGCCTTGTAGGTGTCTAATTTCTATATCTACATCCAACCTTACTGGTCTTTGAGTGATTGGAGTATGTGGTGTAGCCTATGAAGTAGTAGGAGCCCCTAGCATAACCCTAAGAGTGTCTCACTTAGTAGTCCTAAGATCCAACTGTACCTATAAAAGATCCTTCTATCTAGTGATATTTTCTATCATAGTCATAGCTAAGTCAACCTATGCTTGGAGGGTAGTCCACTCATCCTTATAGCCCCACCATTGTACCTACCCTACACTAAGCTAAGCCTATGTTGTATCTAGAGAGGTATCCCTCTCTAATATCTAACATTATGCTATCTATAGCTATATCTATAGACTATGTACTTCGACCCATAGCTAGGACACCTCATCATCTGGCTCCTCCTTCTCCTCCTCCTACAACTCATTTGCTTGTGCTATAGCCTACTCCCACTCTCCCTCTATCCTAGGATTCACTTGACATCCATGTGGATCATCAAATTCCACCTCAGTAGCATCACCATCCCTAGATAAACCTAGTGTAATACCACCCTACCATAGCCTCATATTCCACCATGCATCATAGTCAGAAGTTGTACCTACATATGCTACCCTTGTGTCTACTAGGTCATCCTCCTCATCTATCAAATTTGTGACCTATGACCATGTAAGCTATATCTCCACCTTAAGGTGATGGTATAGGACTTTCTCCTTTGGGATGTTTTGCTAGACCCCAAACTATCTGGTCACTCAGGAGAAGTGGAAGAACTCTCACACCCCATGCTTACATCCAATCACCCAATGGTTGCACCTAGTCCATCTCAGGTAGCAAGCTACTTCCTCCCATGCTGGGAAGTCCAAGTAGGACCACAATATGATCTGGATAGCATGTAGCCCTATCAATCTATCAATGTAGAGCTACAAATTCCTTGTGTGAGACCTGCTTCTATATGTCTTTGACTCCTATGGCTAGTGAGCACCATAGTACTGAGTAGCTATAGCTAATGATGTGATACCTAGGGGTAATCCTCTAGGGCACTCTATGCTAATATGCTCCCATGTCCAAATATATAGTAGTAGACTGCATCCTACACCTACTCTCCCTCACTGCATGATATAGTATAGCTCATCATAGAGCTAGGCTAGGAGGGCACTCTCCCATGCCATGATAAGAGGCTCAGTTATGGTGCTCCCAAGTAGATTTTGCACCATCACCAAGAGGTTACAAGGGAACCTCACTCTTAAAGTGTTTGGGAGGAGCACATTACATATAATATGCATCAAGATGGTCTGGTATCATGAGAAAATCTCCTCCCTATACTAGTACTCCATTGGCACCCCACCGTGCTCAATATCCCCTAAGGCCTCCATATGCCTAGCCTCAAAAACCTGTTGGAATATTTCAACCTTCACTGTGGTAGCCAAAGAGGTGATGGTGCATCCATCTATCGGGATCCTATAAATATGGTAGACATCCTCTAATGTCACCATCATCTCTCCAGTTGGAATATGGAAAGTGTTAGTCCTCGCATCCCAATGATGAGCTAACATAGTAATGTAAGCCTGATCTACTCTGATGGTAGGCAATCTCAAAACATATCCCAATACCATGACCCCAAACTAATATTAATCAGTGCAACTCAACTCGAATAGTAGCTCATGAAGAAAGTCAGTCTCCCACACCTGTGTAGTCAAATTCTAAGAGGAAGAAAACAAGGTGCATAATCAAAAATCAAGTCCACAAATAAAAAATAATTCAAAATCAACCTTAAAAATTAAAAACATAAAAAATCAAGTTCAAAAATCAAAACATCAAAAAACTAAAATCAATTCCAAAAAAAAAAAATCAATCTTATAAAAAAAAATCAACTTTTAAAATAAAAAATCAACTTTAAAACCAATAAAATGAAAAAATGGCCTAAATTTTCGTAGTCACTCAAGGCAAGAGCAACCGCTATCGCAGTCGTTGTTGTCAATAGTGGTTACCACCAAAAATTAATTTTTTTATCGTTGGTGTTTGAACCTAGCTACGGCTAGCAACTGCAGCCCCCAATTGGAAAATTGGGAGACGTTATTGTAAACAATGGCTATGGGATAGACCCCTTGCAAGGTCATTTCTCACCCCAAAAATGCCCTAAAAAAATTAGAATCCCCCTATAAGCTACCCTAAATCTAAATATATCTAGTGGTGAGGTTCGTTATCGATAGTTTAGTGAGGTTCATTTAAAGCCATTAATTAGTGAGATTCATTTTAAATGCTCAAATCATGAAGGATATATGGATAATCTACCTCAGGAGCTCCATATTTACCACTAGTCTAGGCCTCCAGATGATCCACCATGGTGGTGACTGGTAAATCAAGTAGTGTTCCATATAAAATATTATCTCTCTCACCTCAGAACTCTCACTTTCACTCTCTTCTATCTAAAAATAATGAATTACAAAAACCCTAATTTTTATTTTATATTTTTCAATTGGCCCTCAACCATTGTTGACAACTACAGGCATCGATTAGGTCAACCACAACTAAGAAAATTATAAAAACTAGCTGTAGCTATCAACCGTGGCTAGCAGAAAACAATAAATGCACTCATTTTCTCATCGTGAGGAGCCTCAAAATGGAAAATAATAATTATCTACTAGTCCAAAATTCTCAAAAAAAAAAAAAAATCAAATAAAATCAAAATTCAAATATGCCTCTTATCGAGTTATTTACCCTATACACTTGGTGATTGCAACGACTTGCGCTCCATGCAATCTAGCAAGATGAGTAAATTAACATAAGGCCATTTGAGGTAAATTAGTCATTTTCAAATTGAATTGTCTTCACTTCAATCCCCAAGAAGGCCCTTACAACCGGACTACTCCATGGGAATGAGGCATTCATTTCATTTCTTCTATGATATTTTCAAAAAATCATCAAACATAGTGATTCAGCATAAGCTTAAATACAATTGCTATCATCTTGATTTCTTAATAAGGCCATTACGGATGGACTGCTCTACGGGATAGATATGTACAATTACTATTAATGATTGAAATCATGACTGTAATAGGACCTATCATATAATAAAATGGAAAAGTCTTTAATCATCCAAATTATTCATCATGGTCAAGTGACTCATAACTTTCATCACTTTCATCACTTTTCCTTTTCCTCATCAACTAGTCACTTGAGGGGGTAGTCATAATATCAATATTTATAATCAAAATCAATAATTGATCACTTGATTATGTAAATTACGTTTGTCTTATAAATTATTTCTAACAACTATCACAAGCTTACCCCATTTGTAAGGAAAAAAATGTAGACACCTAAAATGCGTCATGTCGAGGGCAACTACTCATATGGACATGCTACAAGACCATATGGAGGATCTTGGATAGACTCCAAGATAGAGCAGTGGTTATAACCACTCAATTTGGTCTTCTTGGCCTAATCAGTATGAATCGTAGCCTAGACCTATGGTTTACAAGCTGAACCATGGATGAGACCTATGGTTTATAATCTAGACCACAGTTGTGACCTATGGTCTTAATTGAAGTTTGGTTGGGCTTCAATCCAAGCCAAATCAGTTGGAACGACCATCTAATCTAAAAGAAGGTGGTTAGAGTGCAGAATATTCCAATCCAACTGTCCTAACCACCCCTTCCTTGATCTTGGCTTCTCCATGAAGCCACCCCTAGCCCTTGGGTAGTCCTATAAGTACCCATTAGAATTAGGTAAAATGATCAAAGAGAGCATTAGATATTTGAGCAATGAAGCCTTGTCAAATTGTACAATCAACTGAGTATACTAAGAGAGATTTATTGCACTTATCCCCTACCTACTTTCCAATATTCATAATGAATTGCATTATGGATGTCCTAAGAGCCTAGGAGAGCCAAGAAACACATATTCCAGCAAATGAAGGTGCTTCATAGTGAATCAATCACCAAATAAGATTGAGGACACTAAAGACGACCATTGAACATCAATTTGGACAAGGAGGTAAAGCCCACCACCATTGGAATTGAGGGTAAACCGATCAGAGTTCTAACCATGGCTTTCAACCATGGTTTACATTGTAGATAGCTCAAAAGAGCTATGGTTTGTAGTAGAGGTATCACCACATTACCCTTTTCATTTATGTTTGGTTAGATTAGCTATTTTCATGGTTTAATTGTAGTTTAGTAGACTTTTGATCGATAGAATTAGGTTAGATTAGTTTCTTTATGTTAATAATAGAATAGGACATAAATGGATTCTTTATGCACTTTCATGCTTCATTTTATACATTTGATCCATTCATAGTGTAGTTGTTGTCTTTATTTACGCTATATATAAATATTGATTCAAATTACATAGTTTAATAGTTGTTGTCTTTCTTTTCATCTTTTCTTTATTTTACATGCTTCATGGTGTCTATATGCAATTTTTCTAAAAGGGCCTCATCATGAGAGGCTACCTATATTTTTGACACTTTTATGTTGTTTCTTGATCACAGGGAAATAGATTCAAAGGAGACTTAACCATCAACTTCCTTCCTCAATGTGAAGAAGAGGGCAACTCCACCCTAGAGCAGTTTGTGACCAAGAGAAAAGTAACATTAGTGCGCCTACCTATTGAGGGATTTGACATTATATTAATTGTATCGTTATTTGGGTGAACCTAAGAGGCATGATTGTAACCGAGATTCTTTATAAATATTAATACAAGAAAGTCTATTTTTTGAATCTATGCAATCTTATCATTTTTATGCTTTGAATGATTGAATATGACATAGTATAGTAGATGGGTGCATGCTTTGTTGTTGGATTAGAAGGAAATCATGACAAAACTCTGCAATTCTAGCATCTGATTGTGTTTTTTGGTTTTTTTGACTTGCAGGTACAAACTGCAACTACCAACTATGGGCCAAAAATTGAATCGCAGGTTCAACCCATGGGCCACAATCAGAACTGTAGCCCAGACCTGCGGTTTCCAATAGACATAGTAGACAACAGAGGGATAAAGCTAAATCAGATGAGGATTTGAGGTAGGACCTACTTCTCACTCTCTGTAATTTTTTCTATCTCTATATTTTTCTAGAAAGCTAAATTTTGAATACAAGTAAGAAACTAAAAAAATAAAAGAAAATGAATTAGGTCTTATGTGTATTTATCTTTCATGTCATTAGAAATGTGCTACTAGGAATAGCAGATCTCTGATTATAATCCACCCTAGAATCTAGCGTGCTTGATAGATTTTGTGTGAATGGTTTGCATGTGTGAGGCCCAATTAGTGGCCAATTATCATCATAATTTGCATAG
This sequence comes from Wollemia nobilis, assembly GCA_028583015.1. Taxonomy (NCBI): domain Eukaryota; kingdom Viridiplantae; phylum Streptophyta; class Pinopsida; order Araucariales; family Araucariaceae; genus Wollemia; species Wollemia nobilis. The sequence goes on along the minus strand of JAQPPZ010006563.1, from coordinate 41,373 downwards.
TCTTAAAGAGCATCTAGAATAGCTTGCATTTTATGAATTTGAAATGTTCTTTCATTTTACACAAGCATTTAGAAAATGAGCATGAATTCTATATGATGCATTTATTTTATGTACATTAAAACAAACCACACACACCACTTGTCACTTAAACACTAGTGAGTTGGGTTTGACATCCAACCACTAGTAGGGTTCAACGACGATGGGTGTAACTTCAATCCGTTGGCCCAAATCTTGTGAATCTTTTGGATACTAGACCAATACTAGATCCGAGAACCTTTCATACACTAGAAATTTTACATGTATTCTCTTCAAAGGGTATAATTTTGACTGGGGGAAAATGGGTGAGGATCTGGAAGGACCTATACTCCTTGACCGTGTGTGGGCTTCATTACCACACATTATAGGTTGGATTACATGACTTTAATTTCATAGCCAAGTTGTCGAGTTGTGAGAATATAGGTGAAATCCATTAAACTGAGAATAAAATCCAACAAGTTTTGCAAAACACGATAAGAGTTTCTACACTAATACAACAAATCTTGAAAACACATCAAATAGTTTAGGACTCACTTTAAAAATTTAAAATGAGATAATCATTATTTTATACCTTGTTTGCTTAATAATAATACATCTAGATTCTAGGTACACAATGGTGGATACATGGGGTGGTCTACAAATGTCCAAATCCAATGCCGATGACCAACCCCTAACCAATTCATAATAGCACATGTCAATTCCTCAACCACATGAGCAAACCGAATGTCGTTCGACTAGCATTCGAGGAGATAACTTGACATGAGGGGAGCCTATAGAGCATACCCCAAATAAAGGAGCTCTAGTACACTCCTCTAGGCATAGGATAGAATAAGAAGCCTTCTAGCATGAGGGTGTTCCACTTGAGAGCCATTACCGAGATCATTTCCACGAGATCGGCCGAAGAGTTTGTTGTGCAGGGGACCAGGTTGGTGCCCCTACATATTAAGTCCACTAGAGGATCTATGGATCCACCTTATGAGTATAGAAATACTAGAGATCCACCCATTCAGTGGTAGGTAGATAGGCTCACTACCGAGCATAGGTCTAACCATACTCCCATGCGTGGTCCACCATGCAAGATCACCATTGATATATCAAAGGTGGGAGATAATGGCACACCACCGCATGAGCGATGGTGGTCTAGGTAGCTAGAGGGTCTAGGTAGTGTTTTAGAGTAGCTAGGCTGCAATACTTCTACTCCACCCACTCGTGCCCCAAGTAAGCATAGTGTGAGTGTCATCAGGATTACTAGAGAACATGACAAGGCTTCTAAGTGCCCTCATGTCACACACCCACTATCTATGCATGGTGTTTCATAGTATAGGATACAATAGGAGGCCAATGTTGTATTCATAGACAAATGCAAAGGTACAACACATCAGTCTGATGGGTACAAAACCCACAAGGTCATTCATATAGAGTAGAGATACCAGAGGTCTCCTACGGCTGATCAGATTGATAGGTCACATCGACTAGTATTAGAGCAAAAAGACCAACTCCTCCAAGATCAATTGGAGGATGCTCTCCTAGAGAGGCAACACATTGAAGATGAAAATATTCAAGCATAAAGGCTCATTATACAGAGGTTATATGAGTAGTGCATGTGTAAAGAGTGTATCCTTGCTCAAAAAGAATGCATGGAGTAGGAGGATAGGTTAGCTAGGGCTATCCTATATCCTCAAGATGAGCATAGAGAGCGTATATATAGAAATACTTTGTTGCAAGCTAATATGCATCAAGAGTATAAAGATGCTCATACTCATGCTAGTGCCAAACATAGGGAGAAACCACTACTACTCGATAATTAAAGACAGAGATAGCATGAAGAAGCAGCGAGAGATGGATACAAGCAAGAATATCCTAAGAGCTCCCAAGCTGAGGAGGAGGAAGAGCAATTCCCTCCATCTCATACAAGGAAGATAGTACCTCCTAAGCCACCTCCACATCAACTTAGGGAGGAGGAATTTCTATCTTCAGAGGCCTATAAGGCCTTAGTCAAGAAGATCAAAGCCATCGAGAGACAAGGCACGACTATTCAAAAGTCGACATTAAGGAAAATCCATAATGAGCCTTTGGATCCTTCGATGCCTACTTCGACTTACCCTGAGCATTTTGATATGTCTAGGTTGGACAATTTTAAGGGTTATGAAGATGCACAAGAACATGTCATAAGATTTTTGGATGCTAGTTTTTATATAGTAAGAAATGATGCATTATTGTTGCATACATTCATCATGATACTTTTCAGACCTACCCAGGAGTGGTTCAATTAGCTAAAGAAACATAGCATAACTAGTTTCGAGCAATTAGCTGATGTATTTATTGAATGTTATTCCTTTGGCATCAAGAAATAGGCCAATATTTCTGATCTAGTTGTGCTAGCACAACGTGACGATGAGCCAATAGAGCAATATGGAAAAATATGGAGGAGACTAATGACAAAGTTTCCATTCCCTATTCTTGCCACAGAGTTAACCCAAATATTTACAAAGAGTTGTACCAAGCACATCTCATTACTATTGCAGCTACAACAGTATCCTACATTTGAAGAGGCTTTGGTGCAAGCCAAAGTGATTGAGGACATCAAGTTGTAGGAAGGCAACTTGAAACTCAAGAACAGGAGAGAGGGACAAAAGAAGAGTACCATAAAACAAAAGGTCAAGCAGGCCCATGTGAATCAAGTGGTGTTAAATATTCAAAGGGATAACAAGGGGTAACAAAAATAGAATTATCATAGCCAACCTCCCCCTACATAATATGACAAGCACAACAACAATTATAAGGGTAAGAAAAAAGATCAATGCCCACATTGCCAGTTCACACCATTGATGGAATCACTGACATCAATTTTACATCAACTATGCGAGGCCAAGGATATTATATTTCTTGAAGTCAATATGATAGACCCCAATCAACCCAAACCAAAGGGGTACCAAGAGGATCTATTTTGCATTTTTCATCAAATAAAATGCCATGAAATTGAGGTGTGTTGGACTTTCAAACACATGGTGCAAAATAATATTGAAAAAGGTGAGCTTGTAGTGCCACACAACATGCAGGCACTTGATAATTAGAATATGGGGATTTACAAAAACCCATTGCTAAATCATGAGGCACCTCAAAACAACATTGTCCAGGTCAACCAGGTGCAAGTCGAACCACCTACTCAGGGGTTCGTAGGTATGGTGAACATTGTCACTAGGCATGGGAGATATGAACAACAGAATCAACCTCATGGTACCATTCAAATACAAGCCACACTGAATCAACGACCAACACAAAATATCCCAGTCCCACCAACAAGACCTATGGTGACCATAAGCAGTAGGTTGTTCCAAAACCAACAGATAACTCCTACAAAGTTGTCGATATATGAGCTAATACAGCAGTCCATTCCCAAGGCACAAGGAGACTCTTATGAAAATTTTGAGTTCCATTTAAGTACAGTCCTAGGATGCACAAGCACTTACTAATTTCATGGGACATGTACAACAGTGTCAAGAACTGATGATCTAATTTTACGATCATGAAATAAGGATAGTTTCTACAACTACGATCGACCCGCCATTGCACACAATTGCATGTGTAAATCACATGCCATTTAAAAGGGTATTGCTTGATACTAACTCATCAATTAATATAATAATGACTAAGGTGTTGATTCATTTGAAGCTACCTAAATCACACATTGTGCCAACTACATTTACATTGAGAGCATTTAATGACGCACTATGTTTGACTGTCGACACAATTATCCTACTCATGCAAGTAGGTTTGAAGATCATATTAGTAATGTGTCATGTGATAGAAGGGGCCATGTAGTACAACATTTTACTTGGTAGGCCTTGAATTCATGAAATGTGTTGCATCCCCTCGATATTGCATCAGTGCATGAAATATATTTATGAGGGGTAGGTTCACATAGTGGCATCGGACGAAGAGCCATTTAAGTTTGTGAACCTAGCATATTTGCCTGGGGGTTTCATACTCCCATAAATGCATCTAGATGTTTAGCCATCATCACAAATAAAGAAACCAAGAGGTAAACTAGCAGTGTGTGCTCAACCAATGCCATTTGTGTCACATAGATCAGAGCACACCACTGCCACTTCCCTAAAATTTTTGGCATCAATAATGCATTAGGATGACAAGAAGTTGAAGGTAAAAGTGGGCAAGAAATAGGAGCGTTTGCCTAAGACAATCGTAGAGGAGGTTCCCATTCCTATGGAAGTTGAGGAACCCCAAGAAAAAGCCGAGGAGGCACCTCAGCCTACCTTACCTGCATCTTTAGCAAGGTCATCAACACTATGGGTGATGGTACATCTCACTAACATTGGATTAGGTGAGTACCTTGTGCAGAATGTGACCTTCGAACTAATTCTAAAGATTTTGCAAGAGATGGGCTGACCATCTGCTCATCGTTACCCGATTGGATCAATGGTTCCATTGGGAGAGCTTCCTAACCAGACTAACTTCATCTATGTAGGTCTAGACCAACTTCTAATGTGAGAGCCCATGGATGAATATGATGAGGAACCTTTCATGGTAAATGTTCATTATATGTCCAATATAGAGTATGTCATGCATATTTTTGAGTTGTATCATTGGCATGGATACAGCCTTGGTCTCTTTGAACAAGGAAGGAGGACTCTGATGGAATCTCGTTATCATTTAGTCATTGATAGGTTTGGTTTAGGGTTATAGATACGAGGGCAAGATCATTTGCTCACATCATCCCTAGATTATCTATACCTGAGTATTGTGGACGGTGAGGATTTTAATCCATATCATCTAGATCCTTATAAATTCTAGAGCCACTCAAAGATCATCATGAAGGGATCCTTGAGTAGACTGAGATAGAAATGAACCCCAAAGATCACCTGGGACACCAAACCCATGATGTAGTCAATGACATAGATGTGTAGGGGAATAACCCCATTACTGTAGGTGATCTCGAGTTAGGATATCTTTGTAACAAATATGGAGCAGAGTCCACCTCTGATATGAGTGGACCAGGTAATGATGTAGATGAGGAATCCTCAAATGATGGTTAATCTATGGATTAAGTCGAAGGCACTTATGTAAGGCCTATATATGCACATCACCTAATGCCTATAGAGTCGGTACATATTACCAAAGATATTCTTCCCAATGTTTATTATTTAGAGGAAGAGATCAAACCAGTTTTCTCGGTAGCATCGTACATAAGGTATAATTATCCAATTTTTCTAGATAGAAATGACATCATACAAGAAGTAAGATTCATGGGGCCTCATTTGGAGGAGCATCCCTAGGAGTAGGGATGAATGAAGGATTCTATTATGATAGTGATGAAGAAGATGAGTTAGAGAGAGCCTACCTTGGTCCTCCTTATTTGTGTTATCATCATCAACCCATCGACATTGATGAGGTCTATCGATAGCTACGTGTTGGTCCGCATCTGAGAGCAAGATGGTTAAACTTGGATAAGATCCATCGATTGGTTAATCCCCTTCCATAGATCTACATGGAGCTTTAGGAACCAAATAACCCTATTTTGCATTTAGTGCATAGGGAAGATCTGGTTGTTTATAGTCCTTCTAGGGAAGACCCCTTTGTGCATGTGCCATTAGAGCCAGATCATGGGTATGAGGACTATGTAGATTTTATAGAAGTTGGTCCATGTGGTCCTAGATATCAATTCCATTCCATAAACATGGTCTTCATTTATTTGACCACTCCACTTTGCAATATAGTAGATCTATCCAAACCATTGTATCTTAACAAAGAGGCTATCAACTAGGATCATGTTGATTCACCTGTTGAGCCTGAGGATTTCTTACCTAACAAATAAATGTTGCAACCTTTCCATTTTGTACCAGGATATGTATATGATGTCTATCATGGCAAAAATGCTTCCAACGTAGAACCAATAAACCTATTTTATGACATCCATATGATTCCTATGCCTCACCATCTTGAGGAGGGATCGCATATGTCAATAGAGGAAACCTTTGAGGTGGATATCAGTAATGATCCTGCCAGTGCAAAGAAGGTTAAATTTAGAGAGAATCTCACTCTAGATGAGTAGGCCACCCTCATCCCTCTACTGAAAGAGAGACCATATTTGTTTTCTTGGACGTACAAGGATATGCCAGGTCTAGACCTGAAATTGGTTACACATAACCTTTTGCTAGATTTGATGAAAAAGTCAATCGAGCAAAATCTTAGAAAAATGTACCCAAAAATAGCCTTAATGGTGAAGGATAATCTACAAAATCTGTTGGATGTGGAATTTGTGATCCCCATAGATTATCTAGAATGGGTGTCCAAAATGGTACCCATGGGAAAACTCGATATAAGAATCCGTATTTGCACATATTTTAGAGACCTAAATAAGGAAACACCCAAATATTCATTTATGTTACCCAATATTGATGCTCTCGTAGATGCAACTACAAGTCATGAAATGCTCTCCTTAATGGATGGTTTTTTTGGTTACAATCAAATTTGGATAAAACCCAAAGACCAAGACCAGCATAAAATTGCATTTATAACACCATGGGGAATGTTTTACTACAAATTTATACCATTTGGCCTCAAAAACACTAGTGCCACATATCAATGGGCCATGACATACATTTTCCATGACTATATACACAAAATTATTGAATATTGACTTGTTAGCCAAGTCATTGCTATGAGAAGAGCATGCAGAGGTCCTAAGGAAAGTCTTCGATCACTTGATAGATCATAATGTCAGGTTGAATCCTAAGAAGTGCATATTTGGTGTAACTTCTAGAAAATTGCTAGGATTCATTGTCTCTTAGAGAGGCATCAAAGTAGACCCAGCAAAGTTCAAGGCCATTTTGGAAATGCATCCTCCCACCAATATTAAGGAATTAAGGAGCCTTTAGGGCAAGGTAGCCTTAATAAAGTGATTTATCTCCCAAATATCAGATAAATGTCAACCTATGAATAGAATACTACATAAGGGGGTCCCATTCAATTGGGATAAGGACTACAAGGTAGCCTTCACTAAGATAAAGTAATACCTGGCAACACCACCAGTGCTAGCTCCACCAAGGCCAGAGGTGCCTTTTCTACTATATATATTTGCAACTGACTTTGCACTGGAAATCATGTTAGCCCAAAAGAACATGCAAGAAAAAGAACAGGCCATATATTATATTAGTCAAACCTTGGTGAGCTATGAGCTCGGGTATGCATATGTGGAACAATTATGTTTAGCAGTAGTGTTTGCTATGAAGAAATTGTGACACTATATGTTAAGTCATACGACATATGTTATATCTAAAAAAAATCCTTTGTAGCACATGATGAGTAAGACTTGTCACAATACGCGTACTGTGAAGTGGATCATGCTATTTACGGAGTTTGATCTAGAATTCATAAGCTAGAAGTCCATTAAGGGATAGGTCATAGCAGATCAATTAGTTGAGGCACCACTATCAAACAATAGGCCTCTAACAATCGAGCTTTTAGATGATGCAATCTTCATCATATCTGAAGCTCTCGAACCCAAAGAACCAGAGAACAACACTGATATGAATTTTTTCTTTGACGGTTTGAAGTACAAACAAGGAGGTGGTGCCAAAATAGTGTTCTTCACATCGTAAGGAGCTCCAATGCCCTTGTCATTCAAGTTGGATTTTTTGTGCACCAAAAACAATGTTGAGTATGAAGCCCTACTATTGGGCCTCCACACAACCATTGCCATGAATATTAAGAAATTAAACATCTTTGGCAACTCCTTGTTTATAGTAAATCAAGTCAAGGGGCTTTTTAAGTGTCGATATCTCGTACTGAAAACCTATAAAGATCTAGTTGACACATATTTGGCCAAATTTGAATGGTATGACATTGAGGCAATCCCTCTATCATCAAATAAGTTTGCAGAAACCATGGCTTCTTTGGGATATTTAATCACTCAGAACCCATCTGTTGATTTCACTACCATCCATGTCAAGATGCTCTCACATCCAGTAGCAAAGCCTGCAGCCTATGATAATAGAGAATCGGTCAACATGATTAGTGTAGAACCAAAAGGTGAATGGTTCTACAAAGCTGAAGACTTTCTTAAGAAGGTACCCTGGGGGTCATTAACCTCTTAGAGTCCCATGGGAAGTGGTACTATCATTCACCATAGGGTTGTTTCTGATTTTGCATTTGTAAAGGTAAATATGCAGGGGGAGCAAGTCATCTTAGCAGTTGAATCTAAGATTTATCAAAATTGGATGTCATAAAAAAGACTTCCTAAATCTTAGTTTAATCCCAGAGGGACTACTGTGTGCCACAAAGCTTACATTTAAATAGAAAGCATACAAATATGTCTTAATAGGATATATCTTGTACCAAAGAGGCTATGATGGAGTTCTCCTTCATTTCTTAGAGTCCCAAGAGGCATCATGGGCAATTTCATAATCCCATGATGGTACGTGCGGTGGCCATTTCAGTGGTATGGCCATCATCAATCGCATCCTTCGAATGAGATACTATTAGCCCACTATGGAGAAGGATTACAATGTGTATTTCAAGAAATGCGTTAAATGCTAGCATCATGCTAATATTACACACTTGCCATCACAGGCCTTACAACCCATTCAAGAAGCTTGGCCATTTGCTCAGTGGAGACTAGATCTTATAGGTAAGATCTCTCCTCTGTAATTAGGCTGGCATACATTCATAATCATGACTACTAAGTATTTTACAAAGTGGGTGAAATCAATACCCTTAACAATGACAACTGGAGCTCGTATAGCAGAGTTTATACTGAGCATATCATAATTCATTTTGGGATCCCATACAAAATAATATCAGATAATAGAATGTCTTTC
>JAQPPZ010006563.1:0-27500 GCA_028583015.1 Wollemia nobilis | reverse complement strand
AGAGTTGGTAGAAATATTATTTTGCTTTTGTAGCTAAGGTTCAGTTAGTATAGCCCTTATCATATCATAAGCCTATCACTAATCAACAAATTTAAACAATCCTAGCAAGGACTAGGGGAAGATGAAAGTCGTGAAGTAGGACCGGGTATCCTGATGCGAAAAGAGTTATTCTTTATTATCCCTCTGTGTGGATGGTATGGGAAATGCTTGCAGTTGACAAAAGGACAAGTTAGTTCCCTATTCAGAATCCCTTGCTTATGATAAAATGAGCAATATCCCATAGTGATATCCCACATCAATCCTCATGATTGATACCCTAGATCGATATCATAGATCGACTTCCCAGATTGATATCCCATATTGATATCATAAGATCGATATTCTCAATCGATATACCAAAAATAGTTTTCCCAAGTAAATCCCCCCAAAGGAAAGTTTCTGAAGAAAATTATCAAATTTAAATGTTGAAAAGTGAAGATCAAGTGAAGATTAGAAAATAGGCTTAAATCAAAGTTCAAAGTGAAGATCAAATGAAGATTATAAATCAAAAGTTCAAGCGGAGATCAAATGAAGATCCAAAATATAGTTTGAAGAGATATCAAAGAAGATCCAAAGATAGTTTAGAGTAAATATGGAATCGACTCCCTTGCTTCACTACATATGAGCAAGTATCCCAAAAATTGAAGGATAGAAAGGAATGAGCTTGACTCCCTGGAATTGTTGGCACTACTGTACCTTACGCATGACGATATGTCTAATACATCAGCACCTCACTTATGAACAAGACCAATGTTTGAATGTGGAAGAGCTAGCTTCAGGTGTCCTGCATATCCTAGTGTCTTAGTCCAACTAAAATATAAACTTGGAATTGGATAAGACATTTGTGGAACCCCTATCTTAGCAATGGGCTGAAATAATCCCACCTAACATCGGGGAATGCTCGTGTCTTATCTTAAAATAATCATGTACACACACAGGGATAATGAACAATTAGGGCCTATCCTAGAAAAAGCCTTTTATCTCAAAAATCTAGTGTGGTTAGGATGCAACTTTTGATAAGTCTATCAAGGTGTTTGAGTCTCATGGAAAACCTCAAAAATTTCTCCCATAGCAACAAAATATCAAATATCGCAACCATATAAATCATTAAATTGCAAAGTATTGAATCCATGATACATCATCATATAAGACACATTCAAAATATAGGTGTTGTGGGACAAACAAGGTGAATGGTTTCCTATTTTTGTCACATGCCCATGCATTTAATTATCAACCTAGGGAGCTTCATAAACTTGCAAAGAGTCGAAATTAGGTTACTACAATACCACTAGAGGTGAATATGCTAATCCTATGTTTTGGGGGTGTTCTTGAAATGGTTTGTCAATCATTCCCGCACTCCTCAATGATTTACGTAAGAAGAACATAATTAAACCTACATAAAATAAATCATGTACGCGTTCCTAAAAATAAATCTACTACAAATGCTGGAACTAATAAACTAACAAATGTTCTTATGAAAGCAATAAACTAATTAAAATTAATAAATGAAAAGGAAATGGGGAAGAAATACTGGCTTGGAGTGGGCCCAGGCTCTAGCAGCTTCTTCTCGATCGAACACATGCTTAGAACTTCTAGAACTTTAATATATTCGTCAACACACTACAATTTATCTCTGTATGTCTAAATGGATCTTTATTTTATTTCTATATATTTCTTAGAATGATCTACGTGTGTTTATATAACACACCCATAGAACTTCTATTACAGAAGTAGTTACAACAGTCGATCTATCCCAGACTAAATCAAGATAGTCTAGTAAATGCAATCGACATCTGGCATTCTGTTCTAATGGTGATGTGTTCATTGTTTTTGTGCTTTGCCTGGCATCAGTAAGACATTTCGATACATTGGTGCAATCTCCAATTTAGCTTTGCATGATGCAGAGCTAGAACTACACCAGCCACTACCATCCACATCATTCAAATCTGGTCAACGAGAAAAGAATTAGTGGCACCTTCTGGTTGTGGGGAGGTGCTTGCATTTTGCTAGCGCCTTCCGACTGTGGGGAGGTGCTTGTCTTTGGTTGGTGCCTTCCGGTTGTAGGGAGGTGCTCATCTTCGATTGGCGCCTTTCGACTGCAAGGAGGCGCTCGTATTTAGTTGGCACCTTTCGACTGCAAGGAGGCGCTCGTATTCAGTTGGTGCCTTTCGACTGCAGGGAGGCGCTCATATTCAGTTGGTGCCTTTCGACTGCAGGGAGGCACTGGTATTCAGTTGGCACCTTTCGACTATAGGGAGGCACTCGTATTCTCTTCATTAACCCTCGATGAAATAAAGTGCCAGGTCCATCAAAAGGACCTCGACCATTCCAAATCTAACTAAATCAACTGCAATTCCACAAAACATACTAAAAACACACAAATTAGATAAAACGCATAATTATATCAAATATCTATATAATCATTCATAAAAGTATGCAATCCTTATTATACAGCTGCATATTGATCAAAGAAATATGTACAAAATATGAGCATTTCTGGTGCTCATCATCCCCCCATGCCTAACATATGCCATGCCCTCGTGGCATCCAAGCTATAGGTAGCCCTCTGACTTTTCATCGTCGCCATCTCTTGGAGGATTCTGCTACCCCTACGGCCCGAGTCTGTCTTTTCGTGCCGATATTTGAAGGTGTGGTTCACCTTTGCCTATGGGAAACTGTGGCTATCAATTGTCCTCTTCTTGTTCTGGCCACTATTGGTGGTGGTCTAGCCAGCGTTGTTCCTGCCGATTGAAATGCAGCTTCGGTAGCTTTCCAGAGGTCGGCGTCTGGAGGTCTGACCACTGCTAGAGGGATATCCGAGTTATCCCCTATGGAAGGCACTACTTGGGCCTTGTATAATCCGACCGCTTTAGGGGTAAGCCCTGCATTCTCCTTTACAATCACAATGGCCTCCAATTGTGGGCCATATACTCCCCACCATTCCAAGTACTTCCTCATCATGGAAGGCCACCCTCGGGATGAACCATAGATGTCCCAAAACTGGTTGTCTTCTATCGGATTGATGCAGATGCTAGAATCTCCTTTTACCCTCAAGGATGCCTTCCTGGCCTCCTTGGCTGCTTTCATTTCGTTGCACCGCTGCTCAAAATATTTTTGCTTTTCAAAAAATGGTTGCATGTCCCATTCATCCTCTTCGAAGTCGACGAAGGTCACTTTTGCCTTCTATCGAGCTATCCTGGGCCTCTTTGACTTGGCTTCTACAGAAAATGTGACGGCTTGGACAGGGGTCTCTCCTTTCTCCTTCGGGGACTTCTCCTTGCTCTGAAGGATCGATTGTGCTGCTATCTCTGGGGGTGATCCTTTGTTTGCCTATCTATCTAGTGTCGACCCCTTAGGCTCTTCTCCTTCTTCAGGCCTAGGGAGGTCCTCCTTATCCTCTAGTCTTATCTATTGCTGGAGACCTTCATCCTACTCTGTGTCACTCAGGACAATGACAGGGGGCATGGTAGGACTTCTTTTCTTTTCACCCCTAAAAATAGAGGAATCCTCCCTTGCCTCCGGGCTGCTCTATCGGGCGTCCGATCGAATCTCCCCCAAAGAGAATACTCGTTCGACAGATGTGGGAGAGTTCATCGGCACTTCTTCTACCCAATCAGTCTGAGTGGACGCCTCCTATCTTGTTGTTCCTCTGTCTTGGAGCATTTGATTTTCCTCCTACAACTGCCAGACCAGCTGCTCGAGCTGAGCAATTCACCTATCTCTTTCCTCCAATTCTATTTTATGCTAGTTCTAGAAATATTCCAAAATATATTGTGCCATCTAGCAATCGGTTTGCCATTCGAGTGCCTCCTCCAAGGCCGCATCAATCTGGTCATTACTCCCAAAAGTTCCTTCATTCTGTGGGCTTTGATTCGTTAATTCTCGAAGGGTTTGGGCAGCAACGTCTATCTCCGGGTCACTCTGTCCTTCCTCTATCGAGAGGAATCACTGCAGACATTTCCTCCTAGGGATTGGTTCGTCCTCACCACCAGCGAGTGGTGCTCCTTCCTCCTCATACTCGGGCACTGGGGAATGCCCTCTATCCTCTATGTCTTCGGGCACCGATGACTGCTCTACTCCTCCTAGAAAATAGGGCAACACCAATTGCCCGATGTTTGTTATCTCCTCTGTAGGGGATGCTTCATCTTGCCCTAATTTGGCAATCGCATTGTGTTGCTCTATTTGGTCGCCATCTCCCTCTATGTCGTGGTTCTATCCTTGTGCTTCTGTGTGGCGGACCAATGCCGATATCAGCCCATGGTGGGCTAAGGCGGACAGTGCCCCCTTCTGGTATCGAGCCGCTTCATCTTTCAAAGCATTCACCAGATAGAAAGGTATGTTTAATTTCCTCCCATGCACTAGGTGATTGATGAAGTGCACATGATTAATGTGTAGATGGGTATACTTTCCTGTGCATGTGAAAAATCGAGCAATCTACTCGAACATCTTTCGCATATTCATGGGGAGACTATTTTTGAGTAACCCCTCCCTGTCTATCTACACATTTCCTCCTGGCAGTAGTATTTTGGTGTATAGTTTTAACACTCCGCCCTTGTATGTACATTCCCCCGTGAGAGGCAATCCAGTCACCTGTGAGATGAACTCAGAGGTGACTGGAATTTCCACCCCTCGTACTTGGGCCGCATCGCCCCTCAAAGAGGTGATGAATTCTCTAGCTGCCTCTATGTCCTCGCCCTGACTGACCAGGGTGTAGTATTCGAGCCACCCCTCAGCTTCGAATTGGGCCTTCACTGCCCCGCTGATCCCATCAGTATCACTGGGTTCATTCTTCTTGATCGCGTGGTTCTTGGACCTTCCTCCCATGGCGCCTTCTACTATTGTATATTTTTTCTATCCTTCCTTCTTCAGGAAGGCGCATTCTTATAGAAAATATGCCTAACCCTAGTAGTTATGGAAGATGCCCTATCATTGGCATGTGATTTCGGCTATGGGGGGATATGATCTCTATGATGGCGGTATCTTTTTTGGTACTGTGTATTTATAAATAATTATATAAACAATTTGATTTAGTATGCACATACCTGATTCGTCGTTCCAGTCATCGTGGTAGCCGTTGATTTGCTAACTTGTGACACGAGGGAGGGGTATGGTCCTTTGATGCCGCTCATTTGTGCGATGCTTTGTTCCGCTTGAGGCATCCGGTAGATGTAAATGTTGCACACGGGAGGCATTATTTGGTACCTTTCCCATGTGGATGGTGTCCTTGTAGCACCTTTTCGACGTTGTCGGTGCTCTTCTTCGAACGAATGCACCTTTTGGTGCTACGAGGTGCCTCTGATTGGTGGGAGGCACTTTTTCCTGCATGCGTCTTCCCAATGTGGGAGGTGCCTCCTTCTGGTTCGTGCCTTCCCAATGTTGGAAGGCGTTTGTCTTGATGAATGTGCCTTCTTGATGTTGGAAGGTGTATTCGGCTGGATGAATGCGCCTTCTTGATGTTGGAAGGCGTATTTGGCTGGATTTTTTTTTTTTAAGACTTGGTGCCTTCTTGCCATGGAAGGCGCCTACATATGTATATATATATATATATATATTTTTTTAATAGAACTTATGAATGGATGGAAGGCGCTGTCTTCCGATTTGGCACCTTCCGGATGCAGTAAGGTGCCTTCTTCTAGATGGGAACCTTTTGGGTGTAGTAAGGTGCCTTCTTGTGGACTTTGCACCTTCTTCTAGATGCAGTCAGGTGCCTTCTTCTAGATGGGCACATTTTGGGTGTAGTAAGGTACCTTCTTTTGGACTTGGTGCCTTCTTCTAGATGCAGTAAGGTGCCTTCTTCTGGATGGGCACATTTCGGGTGTAGTAAGGTGCCTTCTTCTAGACTTGGCACCTTCTTTTGGATGCAGTAAGGCACCTTCTTCTGGATGGTGATTTGACTGGAAAAAGGGTGATCAAGCCTTCCCGTTTTTCATCTCTGCCCAGATTCTACCTACGAGCCGGTGTCGAAATGTTGAGCCGAATCAAGCCTGGTTTCCCATATACCTATCCCTCGTGCTATCAGGTCCTCCACCTATAAAAAGCAACCAAAAAAGAAAGGAAAATAAAGGCAGTTAGATGTGTTTCGTGCCTGTTAGGCCCTAGATTAGGATGCCTGTAGCTTGCATGCGGGCGTCGTCCCTGCAAAAACACACATTACAAAAAAAACTATATTAACTAAAAAATTTTGGGTGAGCACTTTCGTGCCCACCATTTCACCTGTGAGAGTTCAGTCCAGATCTAGCAAGATGGGGTCTCCCCCACGCCTACTCTAGATTCCACCTGTAATGTTTTAGATGTATTATAGGGGCGTAGTCGGTGGCCATTGACTATGAACATGGTGTTGCTACCGTCAATTGTCTTAACATGCATCGCCCCATTCCTAATGAGCTCTGCCACCTCATACGGCCCCATACACCTCTGCATAAGTTTACCCTTCCTTTCTTGGAATCGAGAATCGTACAACAATACCCATTCCCCTACCTGGAACTTCTTCAACTTGATGTGGTTATCATGCCACTTCTTTCTCTACTTCTGTATAATCTCTATCCTCTATAAAGCATCCAGTAGGATTTCGTCCAGCTGATCTAGCTGGCGAATCCTCTATTTTTGAGCTTCGTCCAAGCTCAAATTTAATTCTGAAGCCATCCTCAAAGTTTTGATTTTGAACTCGATGGGCATCATCGCATTTTTTCCATAGACCAGTTGGAAAGGTGTGCATCTTGTGGTGGATTTCCACGTGGTGTTGTATGCCCAAACTACCTCCGACAACCATGTGGCCCAATATTTCTTGTGTTGCTGCACGATTTTGGTTAGGATGTTTTCTATCTCCCTGTTTGTCACTTCTACTTGCTCGTTCGCCTATGGATGGTAGGGCGTGGTTTTATTGTGCCAAACTCTATACTACTCCATCAGCTCCTCAATCAATTTGGAGGTGAATTGGGGCCCTTGGTCTATTGTTATCTCCTGAGGAACCCCAAATCATGTGAAAATATGGGCAAATAAGAAATTAGCGACCGTTCTTTCCTTTGAGTCCCTTAATGCCTGCACTTCCACCCATTTGGTGACGTAATCCATGCAGACCAGAATAAACCTCCTTCCCATCGAAGGTGGATTAAATGGTCCCACAAAGTCCATGCCCCATTTATCGAAAGGTTCCAGGTGTACCTAGGGCTGCAAGGGTATTTCATCTCAGTGGGTTGGTCTACCCATCCTCTGGCACTCGTCACACTTGCTGGTATACGCTGCCACGTCCTTGAACAGAGTGGGCCAAAAATACCCAGCTTGCAAGATTTTGTAGGCAGTTTGTTTCTCTGCAAAGTGTCCTCCGTATGGCTCATCGTGACATGCCTTGAGAACTTCTGAAAACTCCTATTCTGCTACGCATCTTCTTATAATTTGGTCTCATCCTATTTTAAATAGGAGACCATCCATCCAAAGGAATGATGCACTCTTCTCTATGACCACCTGCTTTTCTCGATAGGAGAGAGTAGGTGAGGTCCTTCTGGTGGCCAAGTAATTGGCTATGTCTACATACCATGAAGTTTGTTCACTAATAGCGAACAGATGTTCATCTAAAAATTGATCTTCCACTGCTTGATGATCTGCTGGTATCAATCTGGACAAAAAATCCTCCAAGACATTGTCCTTTCTCGGTTTATCGACTATAGTGATGTCGAATTCCTATAATAGCAACAACCATCTGATAATTCTGCCACCAATGGTCGGCTTGCTCATCAGATACCTGATAGTCGCATGGTCCGTATGGATGAAGACCTTGTATCCCATTATATAGTGGCATAATTTGTTTATTGCATGGACAACTATGAGGAATTCTTTTTCTATCACTGTATAGTTGAGCTCTGCTCTCGCCAAGTTTTTACTGACATAATAGATGGCGTAAAATTCTTCACCGTATTTCTGCCCGAGGACTGCTCCGATCGCACTATTAGATGCATCACAGTAAATATGGAACGGTATGGCCCAATTCGGTCCTCTCAAGACCGATGTAGATATCAATTTTTCTTTCAGCAATTGGAATGCTTCTTCACAATCTCCCATCCAATTGAACTCTACGTCCTTAGAAAGTAGGGTGTGCAGTGGTTTGGCAATCTTACTAAATTTGGCGATAAATCGCCGATAGTACCCGACTGATCCAAGGAAACTTCTTACCTCCTTCTACGTTCTAGGGCTAGGTAGGTCTCTGATGACCTCGATCTTCCTCTTAGCTACTTTTATTCCTTTTGCAGAGGTGGTGTCCCAACACGATGCCTTCCTGCATCATCATAAAACATTTTTCATTACTTAGGGACAAATGATTTTTCTTGCTCCTGTTGAGCACTCTTTCCAGATTTGTCATTGCCTCCTCGAAGGTTTCTCCATAGGCGATGAAGTCATCCATGTATACTTCCACCTCGTATCCTATCATATCAGAGAATATGCTAAGCACCACCCTTTGAAAGGTGGTCGATGCGTTGCACAGTCCAAAAGGCAATACCTTATAGGCAAATGTTCCCCATGGACAGGTGAACGTTGTTTTATCTTGATCTTCTTCCCCTATCTGGATCTGGTTGTAACCACTAAAACCGTCCAGAAAGGAGAAGTATTTTCTTCCTCAGAGTGTGTCCAAGACTTGATCGATGAACGGGAGTGGGAAGTGGTCTTTCTTAGTCGCCTTGTTCAACGCTCGATAGTCCACGTAGATCCGCCATTTCCCATTCTTTTTGGGGACCACCACTAATGGTGATACCCATTCACTATCAAAAATTGGATATATGAATTTGGTAGCTAGAAGTTTGTGCAGTTCTTCTTTGACAATGTCTTTCATTGTTGGGTTCATCCTTCTCTGTGGCTGCTAACTAGGAGTTGCCTGGTCATCTAAATAAATTTGATGGGTACATATTTTTGGGCTGATGTCGTGCATATCTACGTAGTCCCATGCAAATGCTTGCTGGTGTTTTACCAGAAGCTCTTCCAATTTTTCTAGCTATGTGGGCATCAACCTGCTATTGACGTTTAATATCCTCCATGGCCCAACGTGTATTTGTTGAATGTGCTGATCTTGGGCGCCATTCAACGGTGATCTAGGTGTGGGGGTGGATGATTATCCATGGAGAAACTCCACGATAGCACCATCCTCATCCTCTTCTGCCACCTCCTCCAAGGTCATCATCGGCTGGATTATGGACAACTCCGTAGTTCCATGCTCAGTGATCCTGGGTTCTTCTGTCGAGTCCATAGACTGAGTTGGCGGTGAAATGGTCAGCCTTTTGATGTTTTGCCTATTGGAGATGGTCATTAGCCCATCTCGGCAGCTAATGTAAGTGTCAGTTGTTGCCAACCATGGCATCCCCAAAATGAGCGGGTAATCGCCCAGCCTGGTCTTGGTTTGCAAAACTAAAAAATCGGTTGGATATTCCCATGCACTGACTGTTACGATCACATCTTCCAGCATCCCTTTCGGTGACACGGTTGATCGATCATCTAACTACAACACTATCGTGGTTGGCTTTAGGTTCGTGAGCTGTAGCCTCTACATGGTCTCTTGAGGCATCACGTTGATGGCTGCCCCGAGGTCAACCAATGTGTTGGATAGGGAATGTCCTCCAATTTTTAGGGTCAGCACTAGGCTACCTGGATCTGCATACTTTGGATGATGTGTTCCACCCATCATTAGATCTGCTAGTTTACCCATGACGTTGATAGTCTGGGTAGCTTTTCATCTCGGTCTCCTTAGACACATTTCTCTAATTGCCTTGGTGTAAATGGGGACATCTCGAATTGCTTGAAATAATGGGATTGTCATCGTGAGATTCTTCAAGCTCGACAAGATGTCAAATTTTGGTTGTGTTGTTTTTCTTTGTTCCTGCAGCTGGCTAGGAAATGGAGCCTCCGCTCTCTCAAGTGCTTTTACCTCTTCTACCAGAGGTGTCTCCTCTATTTCTTCCTCCTCTTCTACTAGTGGAGGTGTCTCTACTATTTTTTCCTCCTCTTCTACCAGAGGTGGTGTCTCTACTCCTAGCTGCCTACCTGATCTAAGCTAAATATTGTACATATGATACATCTCACCTTCTACATTGTATGCTAGTTGATTTACTCTGTTGTTTGGGTTTGCTATCGGTTGTGTTGGTAGCTACATAGGTCTTGTTGCTGGCAATGCTGGTAAGTTCTGTTGGATGTGAGCAAGCGCTGCACTCTGTGGAGTCTTATTCCATGCATTGTGGCCTCTCCACTGCTACCCAGGATATGGATATGGCATCCATGGCTATTGATTCAAAAATGCTATTGGGGGTGCGTTAGTCTAGGGTGATGGTCCCCACCACCCCATATTAGGTGGTTGAGGGGGTCCTTGATGCATGTATGGCCCTCCCCCATATGATGGCATTCTTGTTGGTATATTCCCCATGGGGGGCTATGGCCAACTCTTCCTATTGCCTATGAAGTAGGCCTCCATGCTCTCAACCGCTTCTTGGTTACTGGGCAGTTGTGGGCACAATCAAGTTTTATGATTCAGCCTACAAATTGTGCATACTCTGACCTTGTTTTCTAGACATGCATTCTTTGCGTGCCTTCCTCTACATTTTGGGCAAAAATAGGCTAATGCTACGTCATTTTCTTGTTTCTTCTTTTCTAACAGTAGCGTATCCATATGCAGTGCTAGAGATGAGAGCATTTCGCTCTTCAAATCCTCCAACATGTTGCCTATTTCTATTTTGGTGACTAAAGCAGTCACCTTCATGGTCCTGGCGATGATTTTGCCTCGCCTTCTCGAGTAGTTTCGGCATAATTTTTGGATGTCATCCATAGCATGCTGATAGACATCACCTCCAGAGATCATGTTGAGAGCCTCCAATGACTCATTGGTAAGTCCCCTCAAGAAGATGCTTTTGAGGGACTTATCAGATAGCTTCGAGTGAGGGGACCATTGAAGATTAAAGTTGAATCTCTCCCAATACTCCTTGAGAGACTCATCTTCTCTTTGTGTCATGCTCAGGACCTCCTCCTTGGAGTCTCTTGCTCTCCCAAAATCTTGATATTGCTCTAGAAAGAGCTTCTTCATCTGGTCCCAAGTGGTGATGTGTTTGTCTCCCAGATCGATGAACCATCATAGAGCTGCATCATCTAATGTAGAAGGAAATAATTTCAACTTTTGCGTGTTTGATTTGTAATCCATAGACCTGCACAAAACATCAAACTTGAATAAAAATAGGTTAGGGTCCTCAGTCGGGTGTCCTCTGAAGGACGAAAGGTGAGCAGGGGATATGTTTTTCATTTTGGTATCTCCTACTCCCTCCTCTATTGGGAAACTAAAGCCAGATGAGACTTCATCATTATCTGCCATTTTTTTGGGAGATGTGGTTTCTAATGCAGCGTTTATGGCCTTTCGATCGTTTAAAACTTTCTGAGTCAATGCTCTAAGGTTGTCTGGTGAGATCGTCTGATCCTCCATAGCCTTCCACAATAGGGCTTCCTCTAGAGGAGTCCTATTAAAAATGGGATTTATGATGATTCGTTCATCCCCTTATTGATGGGATGAGGTGGCACTTTGCACAAAGTGCGGTTCCTCACTCCAATGGACTACTGGTAGGTCGAGCGAGTCTAACTCAAATCCAAAATGCTTGGATGACTCAGGTCTTGATGGATTAGTTCTTATAAAGTGACATTCAGGTCCTCTTCTTCTCGAAGAACTCATACAAGGTCAGATGGAAGGTTTCAGGGTATTGTAAGTAATCTAATTAAGATGCTTCCCTAGCAACGGTGCCAAAATGTTGTAGGCCAAACAAGGTGAATGGTTTCCTATTTTTGTCACATGCCCGTGCATTTAATTATCAACCCAGGGAGCTTCGTAAACTTGTGAAGAGTTGGAATTAGGTTACTACAATACCACTGGAGGTGAATCTACTAATCCTACATTTTGGGGGGTGTTCTTGAAATGGTTTGTCAATCATTCCTACACTCCTCAATGATTTACGTAAGAAGAACAAAATTAAACCTACAAAAAATAAATCATGTACGTGTTCCTAAAAATAAATCTACTGCAAATGCTAGAACTAATAAACTAACAAACGTTCTTATGAAAGCAATAAACTAATTAAAATTAATAAACAAAAAGGAAATGGGGAAGAAATACTAGCTTGGAGTGGGCCCAGGCTCCAACAGCTTCTTCTCGATCGAACATGCGCTTAGAACTTCTGGAACTTTAATATATTCATCAACACACTACAATTTATCTCTATACATCTAAATGGATCTTTATTTTATTTCTATATATTTCTCAGAACGATCTGCATGTGTTTATATAACACACCCGTAGAACTTCTGTTACAGAAGTGGTTACAATAGTCGATCTGTCCCAGACTAAATCAAGATAGTCTAGTAAATGCAATCGACATCTGGCATTCTATTCTAATGGTGGCATGTTCATTGTTCAGTTTGTGCTTTGCCTAGCATCAGTAAGATGTTTTGATACATTGGTGCAATCTCCAATTTAGCTCTGCATGACACAAAGCTGGAACTACACTAGCCGTTGCCATCCACGTCGTTCAAATCTGGTCAATGAGCAAAGAATCAGTGGCACCTTCTGGTTGTGGGGAGGCGCTTACCTTTTTCTAGCGCCTTTCGACTATGGGGAGGCGCTTGTCTTTGGTTGGCACCTTCCGGTTGCAGGGAGGCACTCGTCTTTAGTTGGTGCCTTCTAACTGCAGGGAGGCACTCGTATTCAATTGGCACCTTTCGACTGCAGGGAGGCGCTCGTATTCAGTTGGCACCTTTCGACTGCATGGAGGCGCTCGTATTCAGTTGGCACCTTCCGACTATAGGGAGGCACTGGTATTCAGTTGGTGCCTTCTGACTGTAGGGAGGTGCTCGTATTCTATTCATTAACCCCCGATGAAATAAAGTGCTAGGTCCATCAAAAGGACCTCAACCATTCCAAATCTAACTAAATCAATTGCAATTCCACAAAACATACTAAAAACACACAAATTAGATAACACGCATAATTATATCAAATATCTATATAATCATTCATAAAATTATGCAATCCTTATTATACAACAGCATATTGATCAAAGAAATATGTACAAAATATGAGCATTTCTGGTGCTCATCAATAGGATAGATACTAGATGGATATTAGCAATAATATTTAGATGACCACTAACTATATCATACATATTTTTCAAATTTTGCAAAATAAAATCGAATGACACATTATATCATTTGCATCATAACATCGCATACCATTGCATTTCATATATGGGTGATTAATTGATTAAATTATTATCTTAAGGATTTTCAATTATATTCATAATTTTTATACATTTTGTGGTGTCATACATTAGATTGATAAACATATCTATATTTATTCCTTATGTTTTGTGTGATTAAAATATGCAGGTTCATTTACATTAGATTAACATCATTTAAATAAATCATTACATACATTAATGCATACAATAAAGCAATATAAAATATGCGTTAAGAAAACATTACATCCACATGCATCTATCATCAAAAGCACATCTAAGCATCTAGATCACTACATATAATCATCATCATAATTCAAATAGCTATCTAGTGCATGTCATCCATACATCACATCATATACATCAGCATAACATAAGCATTGCATCCATGTGCATCACATAAACATAAAATAAAAAATAAATGAGTACACAATAATGAGCCACAAATTGATTAGTCATATCATATATAAATATGTCTCAGAGTACATCAAGAGTACAAAAATTCCCATAGGCTACAACTGTGTAGGTCCTCAACCTTACACTCAAAAATGGTACAATACATATATTAGAAAATGTGTACTAAAGAGGGCATGCACCCCAGCCTATGAATCACCCCCGTCATCCCTATGGCTCCTGTGAGAGTTGGCTCCATGTGTGCTAGAATACCAGTGAGTCCGATCGGTCCTATGATTTTGGTGGCTAGAACTCACTGAGGACTAACTTGTAGTCCTGGTCTTGGTCCTCTATGACCCCATATCTTGTCTGTCCTCTAGAATCTGTAAACCCCTCAGCTCGATGAAACCCTCTAGCTAAGAGATGTGAGCTACCTTCACATCTAATCAATTATTTCTCTCCTCTATGAGAGAAGTGAGTTTCCTGATATCTACCATAGTATCCACACCTATGACTAGTGGAGTGGATGGAGGTCCCATGATAACCTGATAGGATGGAGGGTCTCCCATTTGTATCCTAAGAAAGTCCCTCTCTACAATTGCCTCACCTTGTTGTGCCATTGCTACATCACATTCACTAGTGAGCTCCTGGACTCGAGCCTTTACTATTGTAGCTTGCTTGGTGAAACTAGTGATCTCATCCTATGCCTTAGATATCTACCTATATTCATCAGCTAGCTTTGCCTCCAAAGTGGTGATAATGGTGTCTTGCTGTCACTTCTAAGTTTGATATCTACTAAGCTAACTATACAAGTCAACAACCTAAGCTAATAGCAGCCCCTTTGCACTGTTAGGAGGAACCTCACCCTCCTCTAGAGCCTCATAATCTATATCATTCTTGGGAGCCTCCTTGATGGTGGCCTCTGTGCCCCATATGAACTCTATCTACTAGCACACCCTATGCCTTTCAAGATCTATTGTTGCCTCTACCTGGTCATCAAATCTACCTAGATGCCCTAATCCATACCACCATAGCATCGACCACCATCTATCGTATGTTGGAGTGGTAGTATCCTAGTCAACTCCAGTCTCTTGGAAATCATTTGGATCATCCCCTAGAGTTGGAGGATGGATCCATGGTAGATGTGTCTCTAAAGCCAAGTGCTTATAGATGAAGGGGGTCTCTAGAATGTCTTGCACTAGGCCAAACTACTGTAGGATGCAAGAATAAAATTGGTACACTCTAATCTCAGCATTTTGGCTGAGTAGCCATCTATCCTGATGAGCCTATCGAAGCCACTCACTAGCCTCAGTCCAGTCAAGGCACTCCATGTAAGGCCACCACTCAATATCATCCAGGATAAGTTTTGTAATCTGTGTAATATAATGTTGGGTGTCACTAGCATGGGTCCTTCTCTTGAACCCCTCCACACGAGGCCAGTAGGCGGCATAACACTGGTGGGCATCATCGACCTCTGTAATGTGTAGTGGTAGCTCCCAAAGATGTTTTATCCTAATGTGTTGGTATTCCCAAATATTAATAAGTAAGCTATATTTGATACCCTAGTGGCTTCGATCTATAATATGGTATAGCTCTTTATACAATTGGTAGAGCAGGGTGCTCCCTTAGGCCAGTCATAGTGGCCGATGGATGGTACTCTGAATAATTCTCTAGATAGTGGCTAGTAGGTTCCATGGAATCCTCATGCCTAAGGAGTATAGAAGCACAAATTGCACCACCATGTGTATAAAGATAGCCTCACATATAGAGAAGACATTCTTCCCCTGC
This sequence comes from Wollemia nobilis, assembly GCA_028583015.1. Classification (NCBI taxonomy): domain Eukaryota; kingdom Viridiplantae; phylum Streptophyta; class Pinopsida; order Araucariales; family Araucariaceae; genus Wollemia; species Wollemia nobilis. The sequence continues at coordinate 12,039 of JAQPPZ010006563.1, read as the reverse complement.
CATTATCTGATATGGACCCCTCCATGATCAATACCGCATTGAGCCTCCTCGCTCTAGGCACTAAAGATAGCATACAAAATGGACTCCTTAGCCCTAGAAGTAGAAGATACGATGGCCTCACCATCAATGGGGATCCTAAATATCTTATAGACATCCTCTAGGGTAACTATCATTTCACCTGTAGGCAGGTGAAATGTGTTGGTTTGCACATTCCAATGTCAGGCCAACGCAGTCAAGTAGGCTTGATCTACCTTGATAGTGGGAAGATCCAGTACATAGCCGAAGATGATAGCTCTGAACCATTCCCACTCCTTGAGAGTGAGCTCTCCATAGATATTCTTAAGGATGTTAGGGTCACGAGCTCTAGAAGTCAACCTCTAAAATAAAAAGCATGATATAAGGAAAAATCTAACTAAAAACAAGCAAAAACATTTAAAAATGACCTAAAAGTCATCAAAAACATCTAAAAATTGATAAAATTGAAAAAACATGTCATCATGCAGGCATAAAAATCAAAAATATCATTCAGACAAGTCAAAAATGCATTAAAAGACATTAATTGCCTATTTAAACCTTAGAAAAATTAAAAATTTGATAAATTTTTTCTAAGGTTTGTGAACCGCGGGTCAACCCTGCGGTCCGCATGCGGTAAAAAATTGACCATTGGGATTTTGAATGCTAACTGTAGCTAGCAACTATAGTCCCCAATTGATCAATTGGGAACCGTAGCTAGTACCTACGGTCTCTGACTGAGATCCCACCGGGTACGTTACCATGGCTAAAAAATAAAAAAAATTAAAAAATAAAATCCTAAGCTAACCTAGCCTAAGGTGTGGTTCATTGCCAAACATTTTGTGTGATTGATTAACCAATTACTTAATTTGGTTCATTTTATTGGTAATGGATGTGAGGTCTTGGTTTCGATTTACCTTTCCCTCGCCTCATCCGTCGTGGCTAGAAGAAGCTTGCCCACGCTCTACCATCGTGCTATGAGTAGGTGTGCATGTAAAGTTTGGTAGGGTTGCAGGTCAGTTTCTTAGCTATCACTGTAAAAGCTCTAGATTATTAGTTGTTTTCAGGAAATAATGAGAGAAATTTGAAAATTAGGCTTTTTATAAGCTTCTCATATTTTGTGCGGACCGTAGGCCCTAGCTATGGTTCCCAAAATTACAAATGGGAACCATAGGCTCTAGCTACGGTTTGCAACCGGCAAGCAATTTAATAAAATCCCACCATGGGAAGGTTTAAAATGATAAATTAATAAATCCTAGGGGATCAAAACTCAATAGAATCAATCAATTTAGAAATTTGGTGATGATCAAGCATCAGGATCCAATTAAAAATCAAATATTTGGCTGAGATTATAAAGTACATTCAACCGAGGTCATCACTATGACAATCCTTTCATGGATCGATGCATCTCCTAGCCAAATAAATAAACTCAATTCATAATTAAAAATATTCAAAAACAATCAAACAATTAAAAACACCAAATGCGCCTCGTATTCAGTAATTTACCCTATACACTTGGCGGTTGCAGTGACTTGTGATCCATGCAATCCGATAAGATGAGTAAATTACCATAAGGACATTTGGAGCAAAATTGTCATTGTTAATCTGATATGATTATTTTCAATCCCTAATAAGGCCTTTGAGGCAAGACTACTCCATGGGAATGAGGCATTGCATGTCATTTCTCCTATGACATCTTTCAAAAAATCATCGATAATTTGATTCAACACAAAACTAATTGGATTTGTATCAATTCGATTCCCTAAGATGGCTATTGTAGCCCGACTGATCCATGGGATAGAAATGTGCAAATACTATTAATAGTTGGAATCAAAAGCTAAACTAGGCCTAGCCAAGGCATTAATTTGCTCAAATCTAAATTTTTTTAGATCATCCATGGTGGTCAAGCCACATTGTCACTTTAATCATTGTCATTACCCTCATCGACTTGTCACTTGAGGGGGTAGTCATAATATCAAATCATAATCAAAATAAATATAAGATCCCTAAAATCGTAGATCCCTTGATATTATCAAAATTACGTTTGTCCTTGCAAATCATTGTCAACAACTATAATAAGCTTACCCTTTTGCTTGGGTCAAATAGCAAATATGACTTTGTTTGTTGTTCTCCATATTTCAGATCTATGGGTTAGAAGATACCTATGGAATGCATAGATGCACTAAATGAGATGAGAAGGGCATAAGATTTTCAAGTTTAAGCCTCCAAAGAGTTGGAAGCAATGATTCCAGGATGCACATCCTTTTGTAGGACCTGGGGCATCTAATGTTGATCTGACTAATGATCATCATAGAACCTTCGATATCATTTTTAGGAGGTCTATTTTTGCTCAGCATTGTTTGATCTCACAACACATTTCAAAAGGGGTATCTGTGGACACCTAAAATGTGTCATGTCGAGGGTAACTACTCATATGGATATGCTACAAGACCATATGGAGGATCTTGGACAGACTCCAATATAGAGAAATGGTTCTAACCACTCAATTTAGGCTCCTTGGCCTAATCAGTTTGAACCATAGCCTAGACCTATGGTTTACAACTTGAATAGTGGTTGAGACCTATGGTTTATAATCTAGACCATAGCTATGACCTGCGGTCTTAACTAAAGTTTAGTTGGCCTTCAATCCGAGCCAAATCAATTGGAACGACCATCTGATCTAGAAGAATGTGGTTAGAGGGTGGAAGCTTCCAATCCAACTATCCTAACCATCCCTTCTTGATCTTGGCTTCTCCATGAAGCCACCCCTAGCCCTTGGGTAGTCCTATAAGTACCCCTAAGAATTAGGGCAAATGATCATAGAGAGCATTGGATATTTGAGCAGCGAAGTCTTGTTAAATTGTACACTCAACTAAGTATACTAAGAGAGAGCTATTGCACTTATTCCCTAAATAATTGCCAAGATTCATAATGAATTGCATTATGGATGCCCTAGGATCCTAGGAGAGCCAATAAATGCATATTCGAGCAAAATAAGGCCCTTCATAGTGAATCAATCACCAAATAAGTCTAAGGACCATTGAACAACAATTTGGACAAGGAGGTCAAGCCCACTACCCTTGTAATTGAGGGTAAACCTATCAAAGTTCTAACCATGGCTTTCAACCATGGTTTACAGTGTAGACTACTCAAAAGAGCTACGGTTTGTAGCAGAGGTATCACCACCTTACCCTTTTCATTTATGTTCGGTTAATTAGCTTAGATTAGTTGTTTTTATGGTTTAATTATAGTTTAGCAGAATTCTAATCGATAGAATTAGGTTAGATTAGTTTCTTTATGTTAAGCATAAAATAGGACATAAATGGATTCTTTATGCACTTTCATGCTTCATTTTATACATTTGATCAATTCATAGTGTAGCTGTTATCTTTATTTACACTATATATGAATCTTTATTCAATTTACATAGTTTAGAAACACTTTTCATGTTTTCTTGATTATACATGCTGCATATGCCTCATGGTGTCTATATGCAATTTTCCTAAAAGGGCCTCATCATGAGAGGCTACCTATATTTTTGACACTTTTATGTTGTTTCTTGATTTCAAGGAAATAGATTCAAAGGAAACTTAACCATCAAATCCCTTCCTCAACGTGAAGAAGAGGGCAACTCCACCCTAGAGCAGTTTGTCACCAAGTGAAAAGCAACATTAGTGTGCCTACCCTATTGAGGGCTTTGGCATTGTATTAATCATATCATAATTTGGGTGACCCTAATAGGGGCATGATTTTAATCGAGATTCTTTATAAATATTAATACAAGAAGGTATATTTTGTTGAATCTATGCAATCTTGTCATTTTTATTCTTTGAATGATTGAATATGACATAGTATAGTAGATGGGTGCACACTTTTTGGTTGGATAAAAAGTAAACATAGCAAATTAAAATTTTGGCATTCTGTTATTCGATCATTGTTGGTCAAGATAATTCATTTCAATTTCATGTAGATCATGTCCAAATTTTTACTCAAGTTAAGCCTTCCATCCCATTGGAAGCAATGATTTCGATATGTGCATCCTTTGTATGATTGGACATCTAGCATTGATTGGATAAATGATCGTCAATCAACCTACAACATGGTTTTAGGTGATCTATTTTTACTCAGCATTGTTTTTTCCCATAATGAATCACAAAAGTGGTATCTGTAGACACCTAAAACACATCATATTTAGGATATTACTCATATGGAAATCTTTGTAGACCATATGAATGATCTTGGACCTTTCCAAGGCTAAGTAGTGATTCTAATCACTCATTTAGGTAACCTGGGCCTATTCAGCCTTAGTCATGGATGACATCAACAGCTAAGATATTAGTCATGGTTGACAACTATGGCTAGGGTCCTAGCCATGCTAATAATTAGTGACTATCCCTATAACAAACTCGACCATATTGAGCTGAGCAAAATTAGTTACAAAAATCAAATTGCAATTGTTTTGGAGCAATTTTGGATGAGGAAGCTTCCAAAGAATTCCTCCCAACTACTTAGGAAAACTAATTCTTTATCTTGGTTTCCTTGAGAATCCAAGATTAGGATTTGGAGAGTCTATTTATAGACCCCCTATAGAGGCAAAAAGAGAGACAATTTGAATGCAACGAAGCCCTATCAAACTAGAGAGCCAATTGCAACCCTTAAGGAATGCTAACATGCTATCCAATTGAAGAATGACACTTGCATTTGAAGCAATGGAGTTTCCAAGAGCTTGAGGAGAAAGCTTACCATTTCACACCAAGCCATTGGGAATTCACAAAAATTCACTCGTAAATCTATGTTTAGAAACCCAGGAAACCCTTGATCTTAAATTTCACAAAGAGTTTGAGTATCTACAGACCTAGTTTCAAGAGAAGGACAATTTTCCCATGGTCGCTATTATTAAAAATGGCCCATAGTATTAGCTATGACTTTCAACAATGGCTAGCAGATCTAACTACTCTGAGCATCAATGGCTAGAGTTTGATGAGCTTAATACTTCATTTTAGCCATAAATTTATATTTCTTAGCATGCATTCAGATTAGCTTAATCTATATCAGACACATTTCATGCATTTTCATGGTTAATTAGCATATTAATAGGTATCCTTGTTTATATTCATACACTTCATGCTTTCCTTTGCAAGCTTGCATAGATTAAGTTCCTTTATGCTTAATTTGTTAGATTATATGTATTTATAGGTTCTTTTATATGATTCAATCCATGCTTCATGCTTTAACATCAATTTCCTAAGTATATTTGTGCATATATATATGGTCATGCTTTCTTTATGTATTTTCTATGTTTCATACATTTTCTGAAAAATCAACCTCATCATGAGAGGTTTCATGTGCTTTTTAATGTGCTTTATTATTTCCTTGCATGCAGGTGATAGATCTCTCGAAGACAAAGCATATTTTAAGATCACTTCTCTTAAAATTGGATAAGGAGGCATCCTAGTAAGCCCTAAAGCAAAGTTGGAAGATCTTAAGAGTCTATTGAAGACATCTACCACATGAGTTGTGGATTATAATATATATCATAGTGGTCAAATATCTAAGAGGGATGTTCTTGTAACCTTGTTGTAAAGAGATTCAAAATTATTAATAAATATGGGCACATCCTTTTGATAGCATATTATATAGTTAGAATTTTTAAGCCTCTTTCAGGCATACAGGAAAACCTTTGGACAAACAATTTCTAATGTCCCACACTTGTGATTAACAGTATTCAAAACAAATAGTCTTCATCAATTAAAAGAACAAAGATGTGCTTCAAGAAGTTATTTCAAATATCAAAGATACTAATAATCCAGTATAACAAAATAATATCAGTACCAAGATTTCACATAAAAGAACTTCTTGCAAGCATAGATTCAATCATGAAAGATTTCAAAATACTCTAAGCTAGCTAATCCAATATTAGTAGAATAGATTAACCATAGTAGTAATAGTAGAAAAAAATTCATAGCTCGAATATCTCAAATATTACAGAAGACATTAGTCTAAGGAAAACATCCAAGTAAGTTCCTTATATTAAAATGCAAAAGGTATTTCCACAATAATGCAAGAAAACACTCTAGAGCCAACCCCAAAAAATGAGGGTTCAACCTCTATTTATAGTCTTACATGCTTGGAAAAATGAAAGAAGGTGGAACATTACAAGGAAAACAAAATTCTAGATCAGTCAGGTACTAAGGTGGTAGCCTCTTATTTGTACTTGATGAAAGAAGAAAAATGTATAATCTTGCACTTCTTTGCAACTTGACTTCTGCAACTTGTTGGTCTTTCATGGTGCTTTGGCTCCAGGCTATCAAAATTGTAACTCAAGTCATCCATTATTCTTGTAGACACTATCCAACCACAAATATACAACTACCTATATCTTGGTTCTTTGACCTCATCGACACTTCACCTATTGGTTCACTTTGATCAACAAATTCACATCACAAAGGCTCTACTTTTATGTGCTAGGAGATCATTAAAATGAGCCAACCATTGATCCATATATGAATGGTTGAGATTAAATCTTGAATATCACTGATAGATCTATGACATGGAATATGTTGTAGCCTACTCCTTATAAAAACTTATCATATTCATTAAACATTTTGACCGTGGGCTGGAGCACATAAGAATTCAATGTAAAAGTACATTTTGAGTTGCACGAATATGGAACTAACCCGCTCATATTCTTCAAAATAGTTTAATTTACCTTGTGTCTATGACATATATCAAAATCTAATATGTTCTATAGCCCACACCTCAAAACTCACACATCCAATTTTAGACATTGCTGACCATGGGGTAGAGCATTGCTCTGGCCTACATGGGATATAACATAAAACTATGCGATATAAAACCTTGCGCTAGCTCACTCCCTTGAAATCCTATTTTGCAAATGTTCATTTCTTTGACCATGAGTTGGATTAATGTGTGATGCACTGCTATAAAATAAACTTAAACTTGCATAAGGTGAAGCAATGTATGAAGTAGTCTTTAGCTTGTGCCAGGTGGAGCAATGTGCACTATGTCATGATTCAGAGAGTGGTGATGTCAGATTTGATTGGTGTTGACCATGGGATAGAACCTTGTTATATGCCACATGGGTTGGAGTATACTATAAACTACTATAATTTAGGCACAATAAAAATGTGCTATGGCCCACGATTTGAAAATAACTAAGTGCAAACTTTGACCATTTTGACCACAGGGTAAAACAAGCTCTTTCATGCCTTAGGAAATATTGAAACATTTTTTCTAATGATATGGTCATTTTGGGCCTACAATCTGGTTTCTCCTAGGAGATTTTGCTCGCAAAGCTTGATAACTCAGAGTCTTATCCATTGGGTATTAAGAGTCAAAAAATGATGAAAAGAAAAAATGACAAGGAAAATATATGAAGTAAAAAAAGGAAGTATATGAAAATATAATCTTCAATCTTCAGTGGATTATGTTTCATATAATAACTTCTATGTGACCATCATTCTCTAGAACATTTATGAATATACTTAGATAATAACAGTTTACATGGAGATCATGCTAAAAATAATAAACCTTGCAAACTCCTTCCATGAACGCAACCTCATCCTAGCCATATGAAACTATGTTCCCTTTTATAACCCCAGCCAGATTGAAAAAAATCTTCATGGTTTCTTCATGTTTTGTTGTAGGATTCATTATTTACAACTTTTCTAATAGTGTCGGGATCAAAACAATATACAAAAAATATATACACATGAATACAAAAAATATTAAGTCCACTTCCACTACAAGGCTATTTTATTCTTGTTCCTTCTCTTGTTGATTCTACCCCTTGATCTTCTCATCTTGTACCTCTTCAACATCTTTAGCAACCTTTTCTGATTGTTCTTCCTCCTGATCTTCTTCAATACTTCTTTTGAAAAGCCAACAACTTTGACCTTCTCAATCTGAATTTGGTGCTTTAAATATTGTATTTATTTGGCCTGAGCTTCATTCTTTCTCTTCTACTCTACAACTTCATCCTTGAGCTTTATGGCCCCTTGATACTTGTTTTTCTATCTCTTGACTTCATTTCTCATAACTTTCTCCACCTTTTTCTGATTACTAACTATCTTTATCAACTTCTTGATATTTTCCTATAGATTTCCACATTGCTTCTTATAAATATCAATCTTGACATATAAAGTTTCAAGGTGGGATTTTTCTATGACCAACTCATCCTCCACCTACAATTGATCAATATCTTATGTATATTCCTCTAGATGATAATATTTTATAGTCATATCTTCCTTAGGTTTACTCACCAGAGGGGTGATGGATCTACCTATCCTTTGCCTTTTCACTAGATCAATATTCATTATCTTTCTCCATTTAGCCATATGCTTTGAAGGCTTAGAAAGTTTCTCAACCCAAAATTCTTGAATTTTCTATGAAAAATATTTTAATTTTTGCAAAGAGGCTAATTTGGGATGATTTATGGGGGTTGGAGAAGTTATAATATAAGGGAGAAAATACTCTAAAGTTTATGGGAGTGGAGTGGTTGTGATAATAGTGGATTCGATGCTTATGGTAGCAGTTACGACTGGGAAAGTCATGGGGATGGAATTTGAAACCATGGAATGATCCAGGGGATATGGAAGAGATTGCCCTTCTGATGTTACTAAAGGTAATATCATTGAGGGTAAATATGAATGAATAGATGATGAATTTACTAGGATTTCAGATGAATGTGGGAGAAATGGATTGTTTTGACCCTCTATAATAGCCAATGAAGTGGGTGGTGAATTATGAGGGGGAGAGGGTGGTTTCTATTCCAAATATTCTTGAGAATGGGAGAGGGATTATTTTGGGGAAGGATAAGGAGAAGAAGAAATAGAAATCAACATTTGCCTATATAAGTAGGGTGTTCGAGAATGTCTTCTGCACTTTGGTATTATGCTTGATGCACTTGTGGCTCTGTAGTTATTACAGGGACTTGTTTAGCAATCTGCCCTTGATTCATTTTCAAATTTCTATAGACCTTCTTCTGGGCTTCTTCTACTAAATCTTTCACATTTCTCTTGAAAACCTTATATATTGTAGGCTTGTCATTCTTTGTATTCTCCTCATATTGTGCCTCTTGTAATGCAACTTCAGTGGTTAGGATCAACTTCACTGGAGCTACAGTGGTGAAACTCACATGGGCGAATACAAATCTATCATCCTTATATTTCCAATTTATGTATATTAGAGGAGGCTCCACCCATGTCTAAGAATTTTGACCTTATTTTTACCTAAATACCTTATGTATTTCTTGCTACATCTCCATAATATTGCATTTTTCTCATAATTTGGGCCCCCATAGAATATTTCTATAATTATTCTTGTGAAGGCTCAAATGCCTTCCGAGCTTATTCCGTTGTTGAGGGAGCATGTGTCTCTATCTCTTGTACTTCTTATTGTGAGGGTGGAAAAGGAGAATATAATGCTACTTGAGCTTTCTCTTTTTCCTATGTTTTAGCTTTCTTATAACTCCACCAAATTCTTGGCATTTTTAGCCTTCCAGGTTTTAATATGTTTCTCATATAGCTTAGAAAAATTAGTGTCTTCTTGTCAACCCAATATAGCCTTTTTTTATACATGTTTCCACTTTCATCTGCCACCCATCCATAATTTTACCATTATCCCACCCCTTTTTCTTCTCAACTTCTTTAATTTTAGACTCTTTCAACCAGTGGTATTTGTTCTTCTCGAGGTCAGAATCGACTATCTGTTCATAAAATTCTCTTCATGAAGGCAATTGTTTCGTTTTACTAACATTCCATTCTAGTGGAGAATTTTGTTTATTATTTATACCCTTTTCAAAATTAGGCTTAGAAGTTTTTTTAAATTTAAGAGCTCTTTCTCCATTTAGGGCAATATTCCTCTTCAAGAACTTATCATCAGGATCATACCTCCATCTCTGTGGAATATACAATAGTCCTAGTCTCTCCAAATATTGAGTGATTTGCTCATATTGACCCCTTATGGTTATTGTTATGTCATCTACATTGTGAGAGTAAAACACTAGTCCTTTTCTTCCTTTACCAGTGCCAAAATTAACGTTGGTAAATTTAGCTTGCCTTAAGTATTCTAGAGCCAACAACCTATTAGTAACAAAATGAGGCAGCATAAAGGTTTTACCAGTGAATCCATAGAGTCTAATGATGGTGCCTTATGTAAGTATGTACCAGTATCCTTCTTTGACATATTCTACTCGCAACAACTCTTTAGCCATAGATGGTATCCTAGGGTATTTTCCATACATGATTTTCAAATATGGCCCTAGAAATTCTAAATTGAACTTATAGTTTGATTATGTAATCCTCAAATGACTAGTCCAATGATAAACAGAGATAGGTTATCCATTATCATTTTTATTCTTAGTTGGAATCCAAGGCATCATGTGTTTCACGATAGCATAAAACAACCATATTAGGTTCAAATAATATCGGAAGGAGGGGTTCCCTGAATATTTTGCCATCCTAAATAGTTTCTCATGCATCCTTTTAAAGAGATAGGCTAGCCAGTCAAAATAAATTAGCTTGATGCCTTATTCCTCTGCTTTAGGTCTATATATTTTCTTATTTGAAATGCAATACATGATGGCTATTTTCTAATATCTTACATACCTATCAAATTCAAGACCCTCTAGGTAGGCTAGCATGGAGAGCTCTAGGTTAGTGAAATATTCCATGACAATTAGGGCTTTGGGTAATGTTTTCTTAGACTTGATAGTTTTGAATTGGCTATAGACCCATTTTCTAAAAGGCTCTCCTTCATGAGCATGTCCCTGTAGGTAGTAGTATCTAGCCTACTTTGTTGTGTCAAAGGGTTTTGGTCTTACAGGGGGTCTACACCTATAGTGAATAAGTCTTGGTAGGCTTTGGTTGTTATGCTAAATAGGGTTTTACCCTTAGCCATTTTAACTGCTTTTACCCTAGGGTCGTAATACTTGACAATTGCAAAAACTAATTTAGGGCAAGGAAGCACATAATCACCGATGTAAAATGATAAAAAGGAATGGATAGTTTAACTACCTTGAACTATCATAGGTTCAACCCTTTGAAAATTATTGTCGATGCTTCTTCTAATATTAGTTCTCCTTGTAAAATTCAACCTAGTGTCAACCACTGATTCTATTTTATTAATAGATCATTCCAACTCAATAGTTATTAGTGGTACAACTTCCTAAGCTACTTATGAGGCCATTTTATAAGAAAACTCATTGGATATTCACTCTTTTTTGTACTTGCAAACTTTGCCTTACTGCTTCCTTAGCTTCTTATGATAGGTAGATGTTTGCGAAATGGATGACGATTAAAATTTGAGTTTTAAATACTCTCGTATGCATACCTTCCACCATTAATGTGGCCAGTGGACAACTACTCATTGCACACTTATCAATTCAAAATATGGGAAACTTGGTGGCAAAAAATATTATGTTGTTCATTGATTGGTCATGGCATAGCACATTTTAAGAACTCATGGTGCTTTTCTATCTCAATATTTTAAGAGTGGTGTGGATCACATGTCATGGCCCATGATCATATTTACTTATTTGAGCATGGTGTGGAGCACATGTTGTATCTTGTGGCCATATTTAACCTTTGGAAATCCTTGAAGAAAAAAAGCTTATGTTGAGAAGGGGGGGTGAACAGTATAAGATAAAAAAAATTCTCTTTTCTTTTCAAAGTAATATCTTGAAATAATTTCAATGCAATAATAAATCAATGTACATAATAACCATACACATAAGAGACAAATATTTTTACATGGAAACACCCTTTTAATAGAAAACCATGGTAAAATATTGCTTATATATTTCTTCAATAAATTTTGTGGGCACCAACCCATAAGAGACACCAATCCCCTAGTACAAGTTCATGGGCACCAAACCATAGGAGACACCAATCCCCTATACAAGTTCATGGACACCAATCCATAGGAGACACCAATCCCCTATCACAAGTTTTTGGGAACCAAACCACAAGAGACACCAATCCCCTATCACAAGTTCATGGGCACAAG